>JAKTVH010000382.1:9036-52481 GCA_030557105.1 Candida frijolesensis | reverse complement strand
CAAAAAAAAAAAAAAAAAAAAAAAAAAAAATTTTTTTGTTCTAAAATTTTTGAAAATACTTTCCAACCAAAGCACAACGTTCAACAATTTTCCCGCTACTATCACCACCATCTTTGTTATCATTATACCCTGACCACCCCGTCCATTTGTGAAAAGAAGAAGAACAGCTCTGAAGAATTTTGAGACTGGAAAGAAAGAGAGAATAATATAAAGACAACGACTAGGAGAATTATGACAGCGTCCACACAGTTTAATTACGGTAGAAGAAATTCAAATGCTACGACACCTTACACCATACCTACTAGTACAGCAACCGCAAGTGCAACATCAACTCTAGCTAACTCGGGCTCAGTCATGGGCACAGGTGGCAAAACATTATCTCATCAACATAGTCACCATAACCATAACCATAACCATTATCACCACGAACAACACCATCATCAATCTCCTAGGCTGTCAAATTATCAAATACATCATCACCATCACAGTTACAATCCTAATAATAATTCACGACAACACCAAAACCAGAACTTTTCACACCTTCATGATCCACAGCAGCGACAACCACAACAAACTATAGCCACAGTTGCAACGACAACGACAACGACAACGACAACTTCCTCGTCAAGTTCTATCTCATCACCACCATTATCTGCTACATCGACAACTTCAGGAGCAATAGCGCCACCAACATTATCACGAGAATTTGTTGTGCGTAGAATCAGTGAAGGAGAAACAGGGAGATTAAAAGAAGAGTTACGATGTGAGGCTTGTGGGAAAGGGTATAAACATATTTCTTCCTTAGCTAAACATTTATGGGAACACACTCCTGAATGGAATGTGACGAAGAAGTTGTTGATTTCAAAACATCAACAGGTTCAACTATTAGAAGCAGCAAGCATTTTGATTGGGATGAATGAACATAATGGGAATAGTAATGTCAATGGGAATGGAATTAATGGGAGTGGGATTAACCAACATCAGCAGGCTGTTCAAAGACATTTGAATCGCTATGAAAGAAGAAGATCAGAGCTAGGTGATAATAATAATGGTAATCATCAGTATAACAGTGGGAATAATCCTTATTCACCGCCAAATTCCAATAACTCTACTCCTTCTATAATAAATAGTGACCCAGTGGTGGTTAAAGATGAGCTTGATCTGTCAATACTGTTTAAACATGGGTATCAAAATCAACATCAACAACAACATTATGGAGGAGCCGATGATGTTGTTCAAAATGAGCATGAAGATGAAGATGACGACGAAGAAGAAGAAGAAGAAGAAGAATATAATGATAAAGATGATGAATTTAATGGGCATAGAAGATTGAAATATGGACGTATGCGATCGGTTTCTCATGAACCTCCAACAGTTTACACCAATCATACCATCACTTCACCTCATTTGCAACCACAACATGAACAATATCCAGATCAAAATCAGGGTCGACAGGACGAACACGACAGAAGTCGTGGTAATTGTAATAATTCATTAAAGTCACCCACGTCTAGTAGATTTATAAATTCGGAAATGCCTGTACAGGCGAATTTTTCAATCATGAATAATGGTAATATTAATGGTGGTAATGGGAATCATGAAATAGTGAATGGTAGTTTAAAGTCCCAAGTATAATGAAACATCAATAAGGTGAAACAGAGCGAAAGAAATAATAAATAAGTAAAAAAAAAAACTGGGAAAATATAAATATATTTAAAAGATAAAAAAAATGAATGGATTTCAGATAATGATGATAATAATTTTTAAATAAATGTTGCAAAATTGCAAAAACAGAAAATAATTTATACTATAGTTGCCACAGATGCGTACATACACAAAGAGAGAGAGAATCGAAAATTGTGAATAAAGAAGTCTACGTTCTTCTCATCGATTTTTGTTGATTGTGATGTTGATTGATATCTTATAATATACAATAGTTAATAGCCACTTTCCTACTCTTTCTGTGTTGCTTGGATCGATTCACAAAACGAATCAAGTTTGCAACTTAAAGGAAAAAGGAATTCGAATTGCCCAAGAATGACTTTGCATGAATATAGGTGGATCGGAGGTTCATCTGTCGCTGTGTGCTGGGTCATGGACTTTGTTGAACAATGGGTTACCTTGACATGTGCCATATCAAACATAGCTGTTTATCAGAAGACAGCATGTACAATTTTCGTGACACTTTCAAATTCCAAACACGCCTCTAAAAATATTTTCTGTTCATCTGTATATGCAGATTCCGAACAACCGCTATTTTGATGCTGTTGGTGGTGTTTCCACGTCATTCTCTACTTGATTTAGAGTAATTTCAGGGCACTAGATTCCGATTTGACTTCACTTGTATTACTATCTGTTTATTCTATTGGAGCTTGGACAAAAGACAATTGTACAATAGGAATTGGGATTCAACCACTAAACCATCAATAACCGTCATAGGAATAACTGCCATTGACCAATTATTAAGTTTGTTAGTAAATAGTTCAATATTTCAATTAATAACGTAATATACATACATACAAAAGCTTGTTACATCATTTAAAGATGGATTGGAATAATGGATTCATCTTCTTTCAATTGGATTGATGTTGTATTGATATAAAAAAACAAGAAAAAAAAAAAAAAAGTGTTGTAAAAAAGCTTTTTTTGAGAAACTTGATCTCCTTTTATAGTTGTATTTTTTGATATATATGGGTATTTCTTGCAACACAGACTTAGTGTGGAGTTGTAAATCGGCGGCTAATTTTTTTTTTTTACAGCCATTCCTGACAGTATTTTTAATAAGGCAGACAAATTTATTCATACTCAAGCGCACAAAAATTTCCTTATTTCAGCACTGCGCGTCCTCCCACTGCCCTGTCCTGCCAACAAAAGAAGAAAACCATAAAAAAATTTTTTCAACCATCGTTTTTTCCTTTCATTCTTTCTTTCTTTTTTTTCAAATTAACCATCAAATGCTTTCATAGTATTCTATCATAAATACCAAAACACACTTCTAATCAAGAATGGAGTAACGACAACAGATAATGGAAAGAATCTTGTTTATTTGGAGTGAAGTTTTGGCGTGATCGATTTCCCACGATCTGACATCTTTTTCTTTGACGAACCGTTTTGGCAAGTCGTTAAAAGCGGGACTTCGTTAGCTTTTGATTTGACATTATTCGTCTCCTTTTTTTGGCTATTCCATTTCTTCTTGACGTGATTAAATTTTGATATTTTTGAGCTTTGGAGTACTTTGGTATTTGTAGAACAATACTTAGAGATGTGCATCATAGTACATCAGAGCAGGGATTTTTCTACTCTCTGGTGTCTCCAAGAACACATACATTTTATTTACATATCTCTGGCTGTTATATGTATATTTACAAGTGTAGAATATGTACAGAATAATGATGTTAGGTGACGATGGTCAGCGTTTATCCCAATATATTTGATTATTCTTCTTGACCTCGAATAATCTCTCCAGTTAAAGGTTGTGACTTTATCAATTGTTCTCTCAATTCATTCTGTTCCTTATGCTCCAATTCATTAGCTAACTGTTTCTTCAGCTTCTCCCTTTCCTGTTGTTGTTGCTTTTCGAGTAATTTGGCTTGCTGACGAGCAGCATCTTTAATTGGGCCCTGGCGTAATGCTGCTCGTTCTGCTTCTTGGGAATAATTTATAAATACAAATGCCCCCACTGCAAATGTGCATGATAATCCTAGCGTAATTTTTGATGCTGTTGACATGGTTTATGAATCAGTAAGGTTTGATGTTAATCTTCTTTTTGGTAGTTTGATGTTTTGGTTGTTTTTGGTGAATCTAGATGAGAGCTAGGACGAACGGGGTTTGAGTGAGTTCATATTTGATAGTGCTGATCCGTTTTAGTTGTCTGCTCTCTTTTTTTTTCACCACTCGATGTTTTTTCTTAGTCGTGCGCTATTGGTGAAGAAATTACTGTGGATTGAATTTGCAAAATTGTTAGATTGGCAGCTCAGGTATAACAAAGGAAACAGTACACCTACAAAGAGAAATACTCATTCATAGAAGTTGTTATCGGAATATTGAAAATGACTTGTATTTAATTTTCGAATAGAATTAAATCGTAAATAGCAAGGGCTTTTATTGTCAATTGTAGACACTAAAGAGAGTTATTACTGGGGACAGTTTTGCAAACCAAAAAAATATATATACCTACTTTACATGACGAGAGGTAATGATATGATGTAGTGGTAATGGATGTAATCTTTTTTGAGGTCATCAAATCTATTAATCATTTCGTTATTAATGGCACCCATTTGTCTTTTTCCTAACATTTTTGCAGTATTTCCGATGTAAAAGAAATAAACTCAGACAGAATAATTCATGACCTTATGTACTACAACATTGTTGTATTTTGGTTCTAGATTTAGTATATGGAATATAAGACATATTAGAGTAGAATTGAACTGACCATCTTATATTGCTGACTAGAGAGAGAGAGTATGTGTGTGATTACATGTGGAAATGAAAAAAGGGTTCAAATTTATTGTAAAATATGGTGTGTGAAAAAAATATTTGAATCCGAGTTGGAAAAAAATAAAAAAAAACAAACAAGCAATTAATTAATAAAAAATTTATTAGCAGAAAAACTGAAAGAGCTGCCTCTGCTCCCTTCAGTGCAACACACCACAACACACATTTCGACACAATAAAAAAACAAGACAATACTACTAATTTCACCAACACTTCTCAACACCGTTTCACCAGCTTTAGTTCCAATTGCAATCCCACAAGACTAGTTCGATTTCTACTACACCATCTGACCTGTATACTACCTAGGTAAGTAATTAATGTGTTAAGGGAAACCAGAGGAAACCGAGAAAGCTAAAATTGACAAAGAACAAAGCGACAAACAATTAAGACACAGACAATCCAAAGTGAACGAGAATTCATCAAACAAATCAGACAAACCAAAGAAACAATTACAAAAAGAGATGACTACTCATTACAATACCTCCTCCACCACTACTGCCAGCACAACTGCCACAGCTTCTGTATCTACTCCTGCAGCTAGCACCACCACCACTATAGATCCAACCAACAACCCACGAGCATTGTCGTCACTTTCTTCTTCTTCTTCTTTTTCTACGACGACTACCACTATTCCCACCACTACTAATCCCATTCCCAATTCCACAGACAATCCCAATTCCATGTCAAATAACAGCCTCCACAAGCCTCACGTTTCAAACCTTACGAAGAATTTAATGTCCAACTCGTCGTCGGGTTCAACTGCTTCGTCTCCCGGTGGACATGCAAATCCCGTGGGAACAAGTGAGAATCTAGTCAATCAGGAACAACACCAAAACCAACAACCGCACCACTACCACCAAAGCAATAGCCAATCAAACCTATTCAACAACCCTCTTTCATCGAGTCAATCAAGTCATATCAGTAATAAATTCATACCTACGAATTCTTCTTCTTCTGCTTCTACTACTAACATTGCGGGAAACAACCCTGAATTGACCAATTCTTTTCCCACCAACTCAGGTTTTTTCCACCAACAAAATCACCCACATGGGCCAGGGCCAGTAGTCAACGATTCAATACATTACATCCCTTCTTCCCATAATACACCCACAGCAATAAGTACGTCATACAACTCACACCCTCATTCTTACACGGCTTCATTACCAACTTCCAATAATTTCATAACCCAAGCCCCGCAGCCAATGTCATCTTTCTCTTCATCTTCAAGTTTTAAACCCCCGGCAATCATTCCCAATCCCATACCAACCACAAATGTTGATAACGACACAGCAAATAGGTTCACATCCACATCATCGTCTTTCACTCAACCGTCGTCATTTGCTACGCCTAACCAATACCAATCCAATTCGTTGCAGCAACAACAACAATTCCAACAACAGCAGCGATTTCCAAATTCTCTTCCAAACTCATCACTACCACAATTTAAGCCTCCGCCACTTCAGTCAACACTACTGTACAATAGCAAGTTTCAACAACATCATCCAGTGGTAAGTGAGCAACAAGTCCACACTAGCGGTTCTAATACGCCAGTAGACAGCCAATCGCCACACGACCATATGTCAGCCTCGCCATCATCGCCCTCATCAACACCACAACAACCTAATGAAAGACCCCACGTTCGATCATTCCATTCGACTTCATCATTACCTCAAGGAAAGAAGCAAAACGTATCTCGCAATGTACACCAGTATACTTCTTCATATCCTCAACCACCCCCACCGGCACCCCCCGCTTATGTACCTCCAGAACCAGATCATTATATGACCTATAGTGAGTTTTTAGAGAACTTGACTATGAAAGATAAACAAGAAGGAGCTTCATCCACTTCGTCGTCGACGTCTTCGTCTAACCATGAACAACAGCATTTGAATATTGTGGAATATCCGGTCAATGATTTAATTATTATGTTGTCATGTTTATTAACAAAAATTATTGAAGCCAACGACAAATTGCATCCCAATCATTTTGAAAATACCATTGCTATTAGACAAAAGCTTAAAGAAGAAAAAAGACTAAGAAAATTACAAAAGAAGAATAAGTTACGTCGTAAACAAGAACACGAAGATGATAATGATGATGATGATGACGACATTGAAATTGATAGAAATGAAGAAAATATAGAACATGATAACAATCATAATAACCATAACGGTGACAATGATATTGACATTGATGTCGAGGGGTATGACGACGTTGAAATTGAAGAAGAAGAATCTGATGACGACGACGATGATGATGATGAAGATGATGAAATGAAGAATAAATATTTAGCCAATGTTTTGGCATTTCACGGAACAAATGTGCCTGGGATTTCGTTGCAGGCATATTTAGCAAGAGTTTTAAAATATTGTCCGGTGACCAATGAAGTGTTTTTATCATTATTGGTTTATTTTGACAGAATCGCTAAAAAGGCTAACAACTTGAATCAGAAGAAGAAGAGGAAGAATAGGAAGAGTAAGACCAAGGACAAGTCCAGGAAAAAAAATTCATCATTGGATAATGATTTTCCAGAAGAACATGAAGAAGAAGACTTAGTGGAAGATACGGAAGAATCTGAAGAATCTGAGACAGAACAATTATTTGTCATGGATTCTTATAATATTCATCGATTAATCATCAGTGGGATAACAGTATCATCAAAATTTTTCCTGGATATCTTTTATAAGAACTTGAGATACGCCAAAGTTGGAGGATTGCCATTGGAAGAATTAAATTATTTAGAATTGCAATTTCTATTACTTTTGGATTTCAAATTGATGATTTCTGTGGAAGATTTACAAAATTATGGTGATTTATTATTGAGATTTTGGAAACGAGAACAAATTGCAAATGAATTGATTTTAAATGAACAAAAATGATGAGATGATGTTGTTTTTACGGTTACCTGAATTTGTTAATTATTTTATGTAATTCTATATGGAGCTTTATTATGAAGTCCCAATCTGTTATGAAGTGTGTTTTTATGGTGTATAACATTATCACATTAGTCTAATTGTCATTATAGGTAGTTTTTGTTTTATATTGTTACCATTATTAATTACTTGAATGTTCCTTGCTGTCAACTATTGTTTAATTTTAATTCAATTCTTCATTGTGTGATATGACATATCCTTGTTGGTTTAATATACTACTATAATTATCAAGTATCCGTGTGCGTTTGTGAGTAATATTTGTTGTAAATTAATACACCTATACATATACATATATTTTACTATTATATATGGAACATGCTTTTCTCAACCTTACGTTGATCAAACATTTGGATCTTGGTTGCTGCTCGTTTACTCCTCATCTTGTACCCTTTCGATGACCAAGGGAGTGCGGTTAGTTACGAATCCCGAGTTACCCGTCATTACATACATAATTGGACAAAAGGGAAGGGAAAGGGGAGGAGGGGTGTGGAAAGAGGGGCGGACAAGGGTCATGGAACCTGCTGAATTGCAGAGTCATCGAATCGGTGTTGTATCATTGAATCCGGGATCATTTATCCCCGATCCACGTTTAAATTGGTATCGTTTTAGGCAATTTCCTAATTAGGAAAGATAATGCAATTGTACCAAAAAATGTAAAAAAAAAAAAATTCGCAGTCTAAATTCGTTGAGGCTGACGTTGTTACCATGTACGAATTTTTTGCAATTTATGGAAATTTTCCAACGAAGCCATTGAACAAGGCTTAGGCTTTTTAGAAAGGTATAACTAAAACTTATTCCCCAAAGTATAGCATAAAATTCCACACCTGCTACCACAGGAGTATAACCTTCTTCATTTATGTGTGTTAGGACCGTGAGACACCACAAAAAAAAAAATTTAGGACGTATTGGGCATTTTTCTTAAATTACGAATACTGAAACAATTGGTGATCCCCACGAATATTGGAATGATCCATCACAGTATATAACTAACCTTATTCTGTTTCATTTCTTTTTTTTAGAAAAAAAAAAAAATTCAAAATCCAAAGCTCATCCATTTAACTTTCCAAAAGAATCCGGGAGGTAAGGCAGTGAAGGGTATACAAGCATTCACATTCCCACACATACTTATTCCTACTATTACACTTTCAGTTTCGGTTTCTATTTTTATTTGAAATTTAACAATTTCTAAGCGTGTTTGTCTGACGTACGTCTCCCGAATAGATTGAATCCCCGTCATCTGTTTAAAGTATTGACAATTTCGTTCCAATTTGGCATTTATTGATTGTTTTTTTTTTTTTTTACCTAATTCCCACCCTTCCAGAAAAAGCCTTGTCTAGACTAGGACTTTACTTATAACATAGAATAAAATACCATCGGAAGTACAACCATCATCAGCATCATTTATATTTAACCTACATTTTCATCTTCGTTTTCGTTTTCTTTTATTACAGTATTTTCATTCCTTGTTTTTTTGGTAAGATAATATAAGATATAACTTGGTTTCAATATGGAAGCAACTGCCGTACTTAAACTTCTACCTACATGGACTCCACTGACGTTGCCCACATCCACAAGTGTAAGCACGATCAACCCTACCAATACTGCGGGATTAGCATTAACATTATTAGAAATCCAACATGAAATATTAACCCAAACCAACACAATTTCTTTATATTTCCTATCAAAAAAAGCACGAGGATTGGCCGCTTCAATCACCTTAGTTAATGATCAACAATTCCTTGCCACAGCTACCCCAACAGCTACACAAGAGTTTGCCATGATCACTCAAGAAATGGTCAATGCTACGTTGAATTTAAAAGACCTTGAATGGTCCGATAATTTGTATGCCATGAATTTATCTGTTCCATTTAATTTATTATTTACTGCATTATTTGGAATCTGTTTATTTGGTTATATTGGACTTGGAATTTGGAATAAGAGAAACATTGGGTATTTCACTATATGTTTTATTTGCGGTACTGTTTTGGAAATGCTAGGGTACTTGTCCCGAACTATTGCACATTCTTTTAATACCGATCCAAATTTATTCCTATGTCAAATCATCACCCTCACTATTGCTCCCACTTTTGTCATGGCGTCGATATATTACTTACTAGCGCAATTGATAGTTATAATTGGTGCCAAACATTCATTGGTGAAACCACGATGGGTCTGTTATATATTCATATTTTGTGACGTTGTTAGTTTGATTGTGCAAGCGAGTGGAGGAGCCACGGCCGCAATTTATTTGCGGATGTTTATTGATAGTATGTTGGGTACATATATCATGGTGGGTGGAATTGCGTTCCAAGTGATTTCTATGAGTATATTCCTTTGGTTATTATTTGACTTTATTTATCGAGGATATTTTAAAGTTAATCCCAATTTCAAATTTTCCTTTCTGAGATTGTTTCATTTATTGTTCAACACGAGCACGGGAAAGAAATTGCGTAACGAGTATTTGGAACCTTGGTACAATCCTGATGTCCAATTGGTTAATATCCGACAAAATAGAAGATTGTTCAACTATTTGCCTTTGATCATGGTGATATCCGTGACGTTTATATACATACGATGTGTTTATCGAGTGATTGAATTGTCAGAAGGTTGGAGAGGGTATTTGATAACCCATGAAGAATATATTTTTGTATTTGATGCATTGATGGTGTTATTGACATGTTTTATCTTTTTGGTTTTCCACCCATGTTTCGTATTTGGTAAAGATATGATTAATTCGATAAGTACAAAATTGGAACCAACAAAAGATACCAAGAGAGCAAATGACGAAAAATATGATTACAGCAATGACATCAAAAAAGAAAAGGATTATGATGGTAATAACAATGACGATAATGATTCTTTTGGAAAAAATTGGGATATTAAGACATTACCGAATTATTCAAATGATTTAATGATATTCGACAATTCAAAAGAATTAACTCCAAACTCAAGAGATTGGAATTCCAAAGAGTTAACTCCGAATACTCAAATCAGTCAAAAATATGCCAATCCTTATTTGCAACCAACAAGATTTACGCAATATGAACATCAATATCATAAGAGCAACTACCATGATAATCGTGATCGTGAATCAAAGTTTAATTATTCGGTCAGTTCGACAAATACCTATACTTATACCAACAACACTTACGTTAATCCGTTTGAGAATAGTGAAATTGAGAGTTCTGAATTTGAATTTGAATCCAAATTCAATCCATACAATGGAAAAAATTATAGATAGTTAACTCACAATAAACGCAGTCATCAAATTAAATTAAATTAAATTAAATTATAAAAATATCGAAAAGACAAAAACTCTATAGCTTATATATAAATATAATTGACAATTAACAAACATTAATAAAGTATCAAGTAGTAGAAATAAAAGAAACAAAACCAAACCAAATGAATGAAATTAACTAACTCACTCAGACCTCACCTCGCTTTAGGTATCCAGGAAGAAGCATCTTTGACGCAATAACTATCAGCACAACCACAAGCTTTCAATTTTGTTACATCGGTTTGTTTATCTTGAACGATTAAACATGGGTGGTAAGGTGGAACTTCTGCATTTTTGACACATTTTTGCGGTGGGACATAAACATCTTTCATGTAGCTTGAGATTAATTTAGTACCTTCCATTTTTATTATTGAATCCTCTTTATTTAAAATCGATATATTCTTATTCAATAAAATTCAAAACTCGCGAAAGCAAAAATAAAGGGAAATGACTGATATTTATATAATCATTTGAGTTATTTTTTTTGACTTTTACAAAGTTAGTCATCTGGTACTTTTTTGGCATCCGTGGAAAAAAAAAAAAAAAAAATAAAAATGAAAAATTAGATAAGGAAATTTCAAACGAGTTGTTGCAAAACAGCGAAAAAAAAAAACCTCTCAAGAACGGAAAAAATTTAGGACCTCACCAATCACAAGTGCTGGGTCTCGGGACATGAATACCACAAACACTTAATCATATACACAACTACGTTGTGGATGCTCTTAAGAAAGGGATATTCTATCCATGTAACCAACACACTTCTCTTTCCCGTTGTTAACCGTCCTCTATGGTCGTCTTACCCTACGTATTCATTTTGGGTAGCGGCTAGGTCCCGACAAAATATTCGCTTGTCAGGGGATTCGGATAAGACGAGTGTGGAACACGAACACCGCTCCCTTGTCCTGATTCCGCCCCACCTCCACTAAGAATCATTGGATTATTCATATTTACTTATTGCTAGTTCGAGTAATTTGCTATCGATATGTTGATCCTGTACCAACTCCTGCCAAATCAATTGCAACTAGAAGATAGATCATCCTTGTTAGTACTCTTCATCCTTTCTAAAGATACCATTTTCTTGTTTAATACATACTTGTTGATGTAATCTCTCATGAACAAATCTCGAAAGTATAACCGCGACACCACACCATTCCACGCCAGCTTCTTGGTTCCCGCTATCGCTAAAAATAGACATAATGTTAGTAGTCTGATATCTAGAATTTTCCTTATCCTGTGTTTTTTTTTTTTTTGCTGGTGTTGTTACTCATCACATACATTATCGATATTATTCCAAAATTCCAACATGTTGTAGCAAGCCATTCGATTTCAAATGTGGGAATTGTTATCTCCGATTTGCTAGCCTTTATCAATTTGTATAGTTGCAACAATGAATTTAGTTCATGCACCCCAAAATTTTGCTCACAAGACTCAAACAAGTATCGATGCCAGGTTACCATTATTTTAATTTGTGATGATGTTTGACCGGTAGTAAAGGTCTTCTCGATTACATGCTTTAAAATTTGCTTTTTCATATGATTGGAGATAGATCGTTCTGAACCCCTTGTCAAATTTACAAAAATATTAAACATTTCAGTGGCAACCTTACTTTTAAATGCAACGCATTCATCTATAACGGTCAACAAGTTTTGAATTGAACCCAGTGATAGCTCAGATTGGAAATGAAACACTACCACCTGTTGAAAACATTCCTCCCATTCAACTTCAGTCGTGTGACTTTGTTGTTGTTGTATTGTTTCTTTCAATTCCAAACATTTTTTTCGAATTTCATTCCATTCATTTAGATTCAACTTGTAATTAGAACAAGAATACATTATGTTTAAAATGCTTGCTCTTGTTTTCCATAACACTAATTGTTGATATCTTGAAGCTTCAATATGAGGAGATATCAAATCAATGAAACCAATGCAAATTTCGCAAAATTTACAAGCATGGGAAGATGATGGCAACTGTTGACAGCCAAGGGCAATGTTGTATGATTTGCTAGCTAACCATTCTAAATCCTCAACAGTAAATATTTTGATATGACTTTTAGATAATTTGGTTGCTATTTCACAGCTCTTTTCAAGCAATTCCTGAAGTGAAAATATCAACTTTTCGTCCATTTTCCCACTATTCTCAAATTCGGTATTGTACATTACCACAGCACAACGACAACATGCCGGGAATACAATATCATTACTTTCAAGTTTTGCAATATATTCTTCGGTAAACTCAAATTCACACATATAGGCAACTAATTTGAGAAAAATCGTTCTAATGTGAGTTGGCAATAGCTTGTTTTTGCTTTCAAGGATACATGCAGCTATGGTTAATATGGCGATGGGATCATCATGTTCCGTCAATCTGCAAATACTTTCCATTGCTTTGTCCTCCTTGTGTAACATCAAGTATGATCGAAACAAGTTAAATTGGGTCAAAACGGCATTCTTATCTTCGGCATCCATTAAATCAACAACCGATAGTACCTCAATATAATTTCCAAGTTCGAAATGATTATTCTGAATGGCTCTCAAAATTTTACCTCGGTCTTGATTCTCAGAATACCCAATATAAAATATCCTGGACACGGCCAATTCGAACCACCTTATGCTTTGTTGATACTCTTCTTGCTGATAATCTTTCATACCTCGGGACCAAACAATTGCAACCACGCTACACTTCGCAGCTGAAGATAGTTGATTCTGTAGTGTTCGTTCAGCAACTTGTAGGAATTGTCCTAATTCTGAAAGAACATCCAGGGAAGGCATGGTTTTGCAAAGTAAAATATTGATGGCAAACTTTGTTACAATCAATTTTTCAACTAAAGTCTGGTTCGAACTCAAATGTGTTAACAAATAATCTAAACATCTGTTCACGCCTTTAAAGCTTTTGTTGATGGATAATTTCAATAAGTCAATTGTTTTCTCAAAGTTCGCTGCTATATCGACAGATGTTACCAATTGCATGAGAACATCCTCTAGTTCCAGTTCGTTATCAGTAGTACAAATATCGAGATATAGATGATAGATTTCAAATGAACTTGGGAACCGCTCTTGCATGGAAAGGAGAGCTTCTTTGGCTTGTTCTTTGACTTGTGGCGTATCTATACCCTTGTAGCATTTCACCAAAAGAATATAACAATTTAGATACCTTTGGTTGTATACTTCTGACGTCAACTTTATACTCTCCAAATACTTGATAGCTAACAAAACCAAAAATCTTGCATCCTCGTAGTTATCCTTCTGATATTGTGATAAACTGGAATTGTAAAGAATCCTGCTGCATTCTAAAACAAAAGAAGGTTCTCCTAACCTTACTGATATCTGTTTCCACTGTTCCTCATAGTTTCTCGCCAACACAAAATCATTATTGATAACTGCATAGTTCAAGTTCAACATGAGCAGCTTTTCTCGATACTCATTGAGAAGCCTTTTGTTGCCTTGATCCAATGGTGAATCTCTATCGAGCTGGACTAATTTGGTTACCATGGGCTCTAGATATATGTTGCACTTTTTAGCCACATCTTTGATATCTTTGGTTATTGAATTTGAGAAAAGGTTCACAAGGCATGAAATATTGGTTAAACATCTATCGAGATTGGGGTTTAGTAGTTCGTAAATACTTAGCAACAAAACTGAAAATAGTTTTGTCCTGTATGCGGAACTTGGATGAACAAAAGTGGAACTACAAACATTCCATAATTCGGCTGCATTGGCTTCTAACGACTCTTGTAAATCCGTTGGTAATTGAACCATAGGCAACGAATTTCCAATATTTCTGTACATAGATTCAGCTAGGGGCACGACAACATCAAGTATGGTTTGTATTTTTAGCGGTTGACTGTTTTCAATAGTCGTGGTTGTCACGAGAATATCATGGATTTCTTTGGAAGTCTCTGAAAGTTTCGATGTTAGTTATGTAGTTTTTGTTGGCTTTGAATGCCATCAGTCGTCTACGTACTTATAAAGTTCTTTAACGAACTCTCATAATTGGAAATAAGCTGTGCCATTGGTGTGTTGTTAAGCTGGAGGTTTAAATTTTTTTTTTGCAACAGCTTGGTTGAAAAAAATGCAATCAACAATACATTACTAGAGAACAAACGATCTATCTGCAAGGCAAAACAGAAGTTTTAACACATAAAACCTAGGTGTATATATTACCATCAAAAGAAGAATCTACAAGAACCATTAACAATTTTTTTTTGACTTTTAACCTGATATAATTATTAATATTATACATTCAAAACATGCTTGTTAAATACGTTTATTTCTTACCAGATTTGGTAGAAGCTTTCTTTTCTTTATCTTGTTGTTCTTTCAAGACTCTCTTGACAATCTTTTGTTCTTCAATCAAGAAAGCTCTGACGATTCTTTCTTTGACACAGTTAGCACATCTAGAACCACCGTAAGCTCTTTGGACGGTTTTGTGGGTTTTAGAAACTTGAGCGTATTGTCTTGGTCTCAAAGTAGAGATACCAGCCAAAGCGGAACCACAGTCACCACATTTAACTCTAGAAGCAGCTTTCTTGACGTGTTGAGCAACCAATTTACCACCTGGGGTTTTAACAACCTTGACTTTGTTGGATCTGGTGTTGTCTATAAAAAAAATAAATTGTTAGTAATTATGCTTTAGTCTTCATTGACCTAAATTGTTCATAGAGAGCACTATGTCGCCATTTGAAATGGAAAGAGATTTTATGACAGGTCCTGTTACTTTTCCCCTCTGTTTAATGTGACTAAAAAAAATTTTTCTCTCACCTGGATGTTGTGATGTGTGATGTTCATAATTTCATCCCCTTGGTAAATTGTATCTTCGTATCAAATGTATTGATGGAGTTGGAATCTTTTGGTCTAGTCTGATTATATCATATGGTCATTCTCTGCTTCGGATTTTATTTCAAGTCATTTCCAAAAGGTTGTCATTATATAATCCCTAATTCTTCTTGTATAATCTCATCTTTCCATCTTCTTTCCTGTTCCAAGTCAAATGGTGGTACTTCATCCAATATAGAAACAATTATCAGTTCTTCTAATCTAATGACTGTATAACATACATGGATTTCTTCTTCTATAAGTGATACGTTGAGCCATCGTTACTGTGTATTATGGTAGTACTAATCAATCGAGAGAGCAAAAAATTAAAAATTTCAAATTTTCAATAACCTGTGGGAAACGGTTGTTAGAGTTCAGTGCGACTTTCAAATTTTTTCTAGGGCGAGACCAACTTGGTGCGCCCTTTTCTTAGTGTGCATATAATTTTACACGTGGGAATACCTAGGGCTACAGCCCTAATGATTTTTAAAATTTAAAAAATCAATTTGTTAGAGAAGCTCGTAAAAAATATAACTTCTGTTGGTTTCGCTAACAAAGTGGATTGTTAGGTATATGTCCAAATAACTACATATACAAGACTCGAATTTTCAACCATAGACATAAACGTTTATGCATTTAGAACAATTTCTATACTTTTTAAAAATGACATATGTTAACCTGTTTACAATTTAGTATCTTCTTTTTCAACAGCAACAACTTCCATTTCTAAAGAAACACCCAATGGCAATTGCTTAACAGCGACACAGGATCTGGCTGGTTTGTGTTCACTGAAGTATTTAGCGTAGACCTTGTTGAATTCACCAAATTGAGCGTCCATATCAGTCAAGAAAATGTTAGCTTTAACAATGTGTTTCAAGGAAGAGTTAGAAGCTTCTAAAATGTTAGCAACATTTTGGATAACTTGTTCCGCTTCATCGGCAATACTGGCTGGTTGTGGCAATGGCTTGTTTTCTGGGGTGTATGGGATTTGACCAGAAACATAGATGAAACCTACAAGAAAGGTGTTAGTAAAAAAAAAAACTCACAATTCTCTAATCAAGTCTTTCCAAAACCAAAGGAAAGCAATGCAATTACGTACCATTGACTTTAATAGCTTGGGAGTAAGAAGCAGCTGGTGGTGGAGCCTGAGTGGTTCTGACCTATTTTGCAATATCTTGTTAGTATATGGCTCTTACTGTTGAAACACGAGGCATGGGAGTTGCAAATGACATAATGGAAAAAAAAAAAAATCCAATTGACTTTAACATCAATACCCACAACGTTGAGTTGTACATACTGGAGTAATGGTGGAGTTGAATCTTTTGGCGGACATGAGAACTGATTTCAATGATTGGGAAGCCAACTTGTTGGTGTACATATTTATGTTCGATTATTGAAAATGGCAAACGGGAGAAAAAAAAGGGGACATAATATCTCTCTGTGTTCTGGAAAATCCGACATCAACTAACGAGCAAGAAAATCGAAGTCAACCGCTATCGCGTATCCGCGAGAAAGAAAAGAGTCAATGGGAGCGCAAAAGTAAAACGAGTCAGAACTATGACTCAAGTTTAACTCCTATACCAAAAGCTGCATTACCTGTAACTTTCTATTCTTCTATTAATACATACTAATACACTACTTTTTTTTGGACTTTCTCTTCTTCTTTGACTTCTTCTTCGGAGGAAGTTGCTGCTGTTTCTTCTGGTTCTTTTGTTTCTCCTTTTCCATTTTTGTTTCTTCAAAATGCCCTTCACCGTTCAAAAAATCCGTATTGAATTCTGCATCAAAGAGCTCTTCAGGTTCCTGTTGAACTCCCAATTCTGAAATCGAACCTGTCAAAATCACCGGATCGAATTTTTCAAACAAAAGCTCAGCCAAGTATTCAACTTTACATAATGTATTGAAATTATTTAAGAAGAACCGGAAATCATCGCCAATTTCATCTAAATTCGGTGCTATCTTGTTCGAACTTAACACAGCTTCAAGATGTTTTTCGATCCTGCCTGCAAAAGATTCGATTATTTTCTTATATTGGGCGTTGTTGTTCATTTCTTCGGTAATCTCGATTATTGTTTTTGATTCAAATTGTTCAAATAATGACCTCTCGTCTTCTCTTCTCACTTCTGGCGGACTATTCTTTTCTGTTTCTTTCATATCTTCGTGAGCTGTGTTTTTGATTTTGAAAAACAACTGTCTGGCTTCGGGAACTTTTCCGATCCAATTTATAAGTAGTACTTGTAATTCATTCCTATAATCATGAATATCGTCTTCTTCATTCTTATTTTCTGACAAGTTAATAATTCCCAGTTTGACAAGTTGGTTGATCATAATGCAAAGCAAAGACATAAGTTTTTTTGCAATCGATTCTGCCAAAACAACCTGATAACCGCCTTCAATCTCAATTCCTTCTGTGGCTGATAAGTAAACATTACTGTTGGTTAAAAACTCATGCAATAGCATCAGCTGTTCAATTTCACTCAAAATTAGCCTTTCTCCTTTCCTGGAAAACACATACGGCGCAGCTATTTCTTTAGTTCCTCGAAGTCCTGAAAGTAATTGATAAACGTAGTCAATCAATAATATTGATATATTGAGATTATGAGTTAGGAACCAAATAAGCAATCTTCTGTGCCCTTCGCACATAAGCATCTCGTCCATTGCCGCTCTAGCAAGTTGTGAGTTATTATGGAGGAACAACTCAAATTTGGTTACATTAAATATAGGCACCACCATTTTGTTGTTTTCATCTTGTGTGATTCTGATCGAATCTACACTTGTCAGGGATGTCCAATACTTGTAAATTTTCGAAGGGGTAATGGACGAGTCAATATTGGATTGATTATCTTTGATTGCTTTCGCAATCGTATTAATCACAACTTGACCAATCCTGGACTCGGCTTTGGAGTCTCCTTCTATTGAATTTGTAATCAAAAATTCGAACGTTTCATATAACTCATCCCATGCCACAAAAAAATCGTCTGAATCGCTTTTGTTGGATAATTTGTCAAATTGCTTACACCTGGTTAGGAACAAATTATTAAATTCACTGTTGTCTCCGCGAGGTATATCTCTCCAATCTCGACCAAACTCATCAAAATCGATCCCTGAAGTGACAAGTCCTTCCCCGATTTCACTTGGCTGAACTTCGTCGTTAGCTACCTTTGTCCGTTTTTCCACATTGGTTCTCCCATTGCCTGTATCTTCCTCGTCTCCTTCATCATCACCATCCTCGTCCTCTTCTTCCTCGTAGTCATATTCCAACATGTACTTTATATCCTCATCGAACCTGTCCGCATATTCCAAATCTATTAAAATGTCCCCTATCTCTGCCACCTTCTTGGACTGATTTAATCTCCTCCTTGCCTGATCTTTATTTGCAGATGGGCTGTCATCGACTTCATAAACAGCAGCGGTGAAAGACGTTCCTGAGTATAATATCAATAAAGCGATCGAAACTAATCTCATGTCTAACAGTATTGCTCCACCATTTGTGTTCTTTCTAGCTAGTGGTTGAACAAAATTAAACACTGTTTCACTCCTTAAATCAATTCCATCATCTATGGGGAACGGGAATTTGTGTTCATTATCATCATCATCATCATCGTCATTTTCAATACCAGTAGATGAAGGGTTCTGGTTTAGTATCCACGCTAGAACATATCGTATAGAACTTGATCCTTTCAACGTATCTTCAACAATCTTGGGCGTTCTTTTATGTATGCCTTTTTCATGATTAAGAAACTCGAGTCTTCGATCGATTTCTAGTCCTAGTAGTATTATGTTGGTATGACACTTCCAAAGTTTCAAAAAGTAATGCAAATACGGATTGGTCATCAAATTGTAATTACCAGTTTTAGGAATAAATAACTTATACATGGTCAAAATAATAACGCATGCAATGGAATAAACCAATTTAAGACTGTACTCATTCTGTGATAACTGCGGGATGGGAGTCCAACCCACTATATTTTCCATGTAATGTGACTCGTCATTGTTTATGTATCTCAAGCAGAGCTCATCCTCTGCATTCAACACGTTATGAATCTCACGTAGTATGCCAAATAGTATCGTGGATATATCAAATCTAATGGACTCAATTAGCATGTCTTTTGCTTGTTCATTCTTCTGAATGTACGTTTTATACAGGATGGCAATTACTAAATCAGATATGCAGTCAACACTCAAAATACAATCGTTGGACTCTTCTGGTTGTGTAAATGGGTCACACAATGCCGCAATTGTTTTGAATAGTAGCACTTGGATGTCATCTTCATATTCTTCTGCATCGACGTATTTCCTAGTCAATCCGAGCCAACGGGCAATTTTATCGTGACGATCGGTTAAGCAGATGGTTCTGCGATCTAAAGGGATTGCAAAATCAAATTCAACGCTATCAATATCTTCTTCTGATTCGTAGTCCAGCATGCCATGTCACTTTATGTACGGAAGTTGAAACAAAGAGAACAAGAACAAGAACAAGAACAAGAAGAAAAAACAGCCTTCAAGAGTGGTAAACAGCTTTTTTTTTTTTTGATCTTCGCACACAAGTCTTGCACAGTTAAATAGAAAAACATAATAGCAAAGTGTGTATTAAAAATTAAAAATGAATGCAAAAAAAAAAAGCAAATGGTAACGAAACAAATAATGCAAAACAAAACAAAAAGGTGAATCTATAGAGATTGCTGTAATTAAATATTAAAAACCTGTTTTAATCCTCGTCCAAAAATACCTCTAACACTAGCTGCATTATTTTTGGAGTATGCAAGCAATACTGCCAAACTTAAAGAAAAAACTATACTTTCTATGATCAAATTTTTCTTAGTAGGTTCCAGGGGAACTAGGGTACCTAAACCTCGCGGAGCAACAAACAATGCCAATTCTTTTCTTCTTTGAGGCGTTTCAATGAATGACGAAAACCCACACATCACAGCTCCGCTGGCGGCGCAGATTGTGTCATCGTATCTCACAATAGGAATGTGTGGGAACAATTTCGGAAACAATCTAGTTCTGGCTAAACAAACGGCATACCAGTAGAATCCAATATATGCACCCAAGAAACAGGACGAACGAAATGAAGACTTGACAGCGCGAAGTAGACGAACAGTCATCTTCGTCTTCAGTGGAAACATCAACATCAACAAGTTCAAGGGAGTATACACACCCAAAGCAAACTTGAAACCCCTCATGAACCTCCACAAGGCGTGAAGTTCACAACTTTTGGTCTTGAATGCATGAACTGCTTCACATGGGATGGGCTGATTGGTGACCATGTTGCCTAATTTTGGGTCTCTTCCGTGCTTCTCAAAATAAGGCCCCAAGAAGTCTTCATTTGGACCGTGTTCTCCATAGACTACTTCCTTCAGTCGAATCAATCTCAAGACCTCCCAGAATTCAATATCCATATTGGCTGCAGAAGTGATCCACTTATGGTAGCTTGGTGGTAGCTTTTCAGGATAGTAAAACCAACAAAACATGATGCAAGTACAACTTGCAATAAACAAGAGGGGATCTCCAAAGTTCGCAACACTTGAAGGAACAATTTTCGACAAGTACGATGAAAGTGCAGTATCCATGGCTCTTGTGGCTAGTAATAATGTCAAATCCAATGAATTGTATCTCCCGTACCCGAGGATATGGTTCTGGTAAATAGGGAAAGTGAGTATAGCGGATACCATGGCTGAAACAAACGTTGATACAAACAATTTAGAAGTAGGTGATTTGCCAATTCTGTTTTTCTTCAAGACCCCATAAATGATTGGTTCTAAAATATTAATTCCTGCAACCACACTAGCCGAGAACATTGGGAATTTACAAGGATGTAAGGCATTCAAGATGGTCTTCTTGATTCTGGGGAAGATCTTGTCGTACTTATTCTTCCTGATGGCATTCAAAACTCGGCCGATAGTTTTCGGCAACACCAAATATAGGTAGGCGTAGATGAAAGCCTTAAGGGATGGCTTTGCAACACGATCGATAATGTATTTGATAAGGGCACGTTGCCTTGGCGTACTCTTCAACATGGCAGCAAACAAGGGCAGCATGACAAATAGGTTGTGTGTAACCGAAAGGTACATAAATGTTAGCGGGAGTTCCAATAAATAAATAAATAAATAATGGCCAGAAGATGGTGATTGAAACCCTGTAACAATGGGAAACACTTTTGTTGAAAAATTTACAACCACTGAAGTTTTAGTCACAGTCTCGGTGATTCAAGATCTACCTGATTGAGTCTCCTGCCGTTTTGGTCAGCGGAACACGCATGTGATAATGGGGCGATCGGTTTGTGTCGTCGTTCGCTCAACGAGAGGGGAGGGGGTGCGTGTGTGAAACGAAGGAAAGAAGGAACTACGGAGGGGGAACAGAGAAATCGGACGCGTTGGTTGTAAAATTCTTTTTTTTTTACTGCCATTCAAATCGGTCACATGCACACGACCGTTCTTACGTTTTTTTTTTTTTTTTTTTTTTTTTTTTCTGTTGCTGTGTTGTGTGTTGTGTGTTGTCCGTTGTCTGTTGTCTGTTGTCTACGCTGTGCTTGTCGTCGTAGTATTTGATGTGTTGGTCAAAATCCAAAAGGAAACGTCAATTGGCTTTCCAATGTACGTATGAGAGAGAAAAAAAAAAAACAACTCAAAAAGGACGCTCATATTAAGGACCACCAAAAACCATTTCATTCTTCTAATTGAAAGTATATACAAAAGTTGAATACCATTTGTCATCTGCAATAACTCAAGTCCACCTTGTTCATTTCTTTTGATAATATTTTTCATCCATCCCTACTTTTTTTTTTCTTTTTAAAAGAATACTTTTGGATTAATAAAGAATGGTCAAGATCAGTGAAATAGCAGGTACTTCAACCTTTACATGGAGCCTGGATAATTTACCATTGCTAGCTACCGGTACTGTAGCTGGCGCTGTTGACATAAATTTCAGTTCTTCAGCAAAATTAGAAATATGGGACATATTTTCAGCTACCAATAAAAGTGAACCATTATTCACTGCCCCCGTCGACAATAGATTCTATGCCTTGGCTTGGTCCAAGCCATTCGAAGAAAGACCACAAGGTTTGATTGCCGGTGCGTTTGAGAATGGAACCATAGAATTCTGGGATGCTGACGTCTTGATCAAAACCAAGGACCTTGCCAAGGCATCTGTCCACAAATCAGACAAACTCAATGGTGCGATCAAATCCTTACAATTCAACCCAATTCAAAATCATGTGTTGGTGACCGGTGGGTCCAGGGGACAGATCTTCATCTGGGATACTAAGACTTTCAGTGAACCATTTTCCCCAGGTCAAGCCATGACCCCAATGGACGAAATAACATGCGTCTCTTGGAACAACTCAGTTAGCCACATCCTCGCCAGTACTGGTAATGGTGGTTACACCTCCATTTGGGACTTGAAAGCAAAGAAAGAGCTTTTACATTTGGCATACACTGGACCAACCGGTAGAGCCAACTTTTCATATGTCGCTTGGCACCCAACTCAATCAACAAAATTGGTAACTGCTAGTGATAATGACACTTGTCCCCTTATTTTAACTTGGGATTTAAGAAATTCCAATGCTCCAGAAAAAATATTAGAGGGCCACGAAAAGGGAGTCTTGTCGTTGGATTGGTGTAAACATGACCCAAACTTGTTACTTTCAAGTGGCAAAGATAACTCAACCCTTTTGTGGAACCCAATTGAAGGTGTCAAATTAGGACAATATGCTACCACTGCCAATTGGGCTTTTAAAACAAGTTTTGCTCCTGCTGCTCCTGACATTTTCGCCACAGCTTCATTTGATGGTAAGATTGTTGTTCAAACTATCCAAGACACTTCCCCACCAGCTACTGCTAAAGTTTCTTCTGGAGATGACAATGAGTTCTGGAGTGAATTGTCTACAACTGACACTCAGCAACCAGTATTCGAAGTTCAACAAGCACCACAATGGCTCAAGAATCCAAGTAGTGTATCGTTCGGGTTTGGTTCCAAATTGGTTACAGTCAGTACGGATGCTTCGGGTAAGTCTGCAATCAAAATTCAAAAATTCCTTGCTAAGGGACAAGAGAAAACAGAGAAGTTGTTCAAAGACTTGAAGAATGATGATTTCAGAAATATCATCGAAGACAAATTGGCTGGAGAAACCGTCAACGCGAACAACAAGTCCGATTGGGAAGTTTTGAAGAAATTGTCTGAATCTGGAAAAGACTCGTTGTTCAAAGAATCTGAAAAGAAGGAAGAGAAACAAGAAGACGACGGTGGTGAAAACGCCAACGACGAGAAACTTGAACTCAATGGTGAAGATGACTTCTTTGAGAAGTTAGGTAATGGAGATTCAGTTAAGAAGGAACCTGTCTTTGTTCCAGAAGGTAACTTCAAGCTTTTCAATGCTAATGAAAGCGAAGACAATAAAAAGTTAATCAACTTGGTTTTGAGTAATAAGATTGAGGATGCTGTCTCTTCCTGTTTGGAACAAAAGAAACTTTTGGAAGCTTTGGTGTTGGCATTGGATGCATCTGACGATATTAAAGAACAGGTCAAGAGTGCTTATTTCAAGAAGCATAAGGAAAATAATCTTTCTCGTGTTCTTTATAATGCTTCTTCCAAGAATGTTACGGATCTTGTTGCACATGCCAATGTTGAGAACTGGAAAGAAATTGCTATTGGTATCTCCTCGTATACGTCCGATGAGGCTGAATATAACAGCAAGTTGTCTGAATTGGGTGATCGTATTTTGCAATCTAAAGGAGGCAAGAGAAACGATGCGGTTGTTTGTTATTTGGCTGGTGGAGCTTTGGATAAAATTGCCAACGTTTGGTTAAAGGAATTATCCGAATATGAAACCGAGTTGTTGAACTTGAAAACTGAAGATGTTACTTCTCCATCTGATGCTCGTCTCCAATCTTTGACTAACTTTGTTGAAAAACTTGCCACTTATAGATTTATTACAAATGCTACTGGTGAATTCTCCGGACCAATGGTTGAACCGCTCTCCAAGCCAATCTTAGAATTTGTCAACTTGGTAGCTGGTACTGGGGAATTTGAATTGGCTGACAAGTTCTTGCAATTGTTACCAAGTGAATTTGCCGGTACTGAAAAGGAAAGAATATTGAAAGCTACTTCTAAAGAGGCTGTCACTGTTAAAGCCACCAAAACTAGTACCACCAGAGCTACTACTCAAGCTGCTTCTAGACCACAAGGAAGAGTGCCACCAACTTTCGAACCAAGAAAGTCTTACGGAGCTGTCCCGGTCAATTCTGTTCCAACCTCAGCATACAATCCGGCTATTCCACAACAGCAACAACAGCCTCCTCAACAAGTGCCACCGCAACAGCAACAGCAACAACAACAACTGCAATTTGGTTATCAACCACCTATGGCAGGATATGGTGCCCCTTCGTATGCTGCACCAAAAGCTAACCCATATGCTAGAAGCAACCCATATGCACCAGCTAACAACGGTTACAGTGTGCAATCGCCTGTTCCACCCCAAGCTAATTTGATTGGCGTTGCATCCGGTACTAATGCTTCGGTTGTGCCACCTCCGCCACCACCAAAGCCTACTCAAAAACAAGAGACTGAAGGTTGGAATGATTTGCCTGATACTTTCAAGCCTAAAACTACTGCTCCAAAACGTGCAGCTGCCACTCCATCTGCTTCTGTATCTCCTGTGCCAGTTTCAACCGCATCCAGTCAATCGGTAAGTGCTGGATCCGTGCCTTCTATTGCACCAACAAAGAGAACCATTTCAGTGACAAATATTGCACCCCCACCAAAGAGTGCATCAGGTAGCCGTGTTTCTTCCAAAACTAATGTTCCAACTATTCAGGCTTCTCCAAAGCCAGCTGTCTCCAGTAGATATGCTCCACCAGCCGCTGAAGCCTTGGCATCCCCAGCCACTACTGGTGGAATCCCAGCAGGTCTCTCTTCACCTCGATCTACTAAAAACCCTTACGCACCAAGTGGCCAAGAACAGCCTTATCCAAAAGTGACATATGCTTCACCACCTGGCCCACAGTTGACCAACAGTGCTCCACAAACTCCAACCATTGCTCCACCAAAGAATCCATATGCTCCTCCTCCAACTACGGCTGTTCCGCATGCAGGAATTGCTCCACCTCCACACAAATTTGGATCAGTGGCACCCCCTCCACAACCATTTGGCAGTTCCAATCCAGTTCCTCTTCAACCCGCATTTGGTGGTGTTTCTGCTCCAGCACCTCCTCAAGTAGGTGGTAGTTTTGCAGGATTCCCTCCACCTCCACCACCACCTGCTGGAGTAGCAGCTGTTTCCACTGCTGCATCAGAAAAAATTGAACAACCACCAGCTAAAGAGCCTGAGGTACCAGCAGAACCAAAGCACCCACAAGGTGATAGATCGCATATCCCAGAAGACTCATTACCGATTTACACTTCATTAACTAATGTTCTCGAAGCTATTAAACCAAATATTCCAGAGAAATATGCAAGACATGGCACTGATATGGAGCAAAGACTCAACATTTTGTTTGATCATTTGAATAATGAAGAAATATCCAAACCAGTGCTTGAATTGTTAAAACAAGTCAGTTCTACTTTAGAAGCTAAGGATTTTGCTACTGCTGGTGCTGTTAATGTTGAAATTGCCACCAATCATAGTGATGAAATTGGTAACTGGCACACTGGACTTAAACGTCTTATCACCATGGCCGAAGCAATGTATTAGAAAGACAGGCAAGTAAACTGCAATATTTTTTTCTAAGATAGGATATAATTGTTATTGGGATTGGTTTTATTATTCATTATTTGTGTCGTGTAACTCCATCATATATATACTTTTTTTGTTATTGATATTATTGACTTTAGTGTATAGTCATTGATAAATGCTATATATAAAAATAAAAAACTAATCTAAAGTATATAAAGAAAAATGCAATCAATTTGTATTTTCTAATTTTACGTACTATCGTAGGCACATTAACAAGAACTTTTTTTTTTGAATATTTTTCATTTTTCATCTTTTCATTGTTAGTTGTATTCTACAATATGTTAGTAGAATACGACTTCAGCGAGTTTTGCCCCGCCATAATCACCATCGATAGGTTCTAAATTATGGGTATTGTCTACCTCAATCAATAAAAATCGACCTGATACTTCTAAATCTATTGTCGTTGTATTATGTCTTGTGGGAACAAGAACTTGTACATATTCTTCGTTATCAAATGGAGCATTAATTTCAACCGATTCCGAATGTACTTCTTCAAATACTTCACTTTGATTATATACTTGATCTTCAGGATTGGCATATTTATAACTCTCATATAACCCATTGCCAAAATCTACTTTGGCGAAAAAATCAGTTATCGATGTAAACTGATCTCCAGAATATTTGGACAATTTTAAACTTTTCGGTGGTTTATCTGCCCAATTGAACGTCACGCCTGAAATGTTTCTAAAAGACTTGAAGTCCACGAGAACTTTCCCTGTGGTATCGTTGTATTTCACTTGCCACCTGGTTGTGTTATCACCATCATTGATCAGTATGGGTGCATCGCCGAATGCTCCTTCCGTTATATTGTAGAAATTGGCATCACCACATTCGGAAATACTATCTGGGAAACTGATATCAGGTTTGAACAATGCAAAAGAACGTGTTTCGCCATCATTGATTGTGTACAGACCATGATCCGGATTCCTTTCAGCTAATGACACTGTGACAAAACCTTCAGCATTATTGTCAGTTTTGCCATTATTTGTGACCGTAAAATGCGTTTGGTTGATAGATAAGGAAAGTGTATGGTTGTCATACTTGATTCCATCAAAACTCACTCCGTCTCCAAGGCAGGGTAAAGCAATAGGATCCAAATATAGTAACCTGACCAACTGATTGTTCTCATCAACGGTAAAATCAAATCTCAAACCAGTCAATCCTTGTAAAGTGGCTTGTACAAATCCACCATGAGCAGTTAAAAATGGGAATGCTGGGTGTGTGCCACCGTTTGTCAAATAATTGTCATTATTCTGCTCAGAAAACTGAGCAAATGGTCCTCTCAAAAATGGCTGAACGGCTTTTTGCAAATACGATTGTGATGCGCATCCTGTAGGTGCTAGATTTGCCGCAACAATGGAAAAAATTGGAAATGTCATGGCAGGTCCATAGCTAACTTGTTTCATGGAATAAAATTCCATATTGATATATGCTTGTTCTGTATCAATTAATTCATTTGCAAGTGGGTATGTCATCATTATAACATCTGCCTGTTTGATTCCTACTGATGAATTCATTCCTGAATATTCCAAGGTGATGTTTTGAGAATTGTTCGCAGTTGGAAGAAACATGTTCTGCTCGATATCCTGATATAATTGCGGAACATTGTGGCCCAAATGATTGCCAATAACTTGGGCCCATCGCATTACCAATGCGATACCTGAATTTGTATAAGCACCGTTGTCAACATGGTTTGCATATTCATCCGGATCAGTGAGGTTTTTAGTGGTGTATTTGTTGAAAGTATCATTGTAGCTAACGACGTAGTCCGAGAAAAAGGTAGCGGCATCAGTGATTATTGGATATGCAACTTCCTGTAAATACTCATCATCCGCAGCACCACTTATGTACAATTGCCAAGCTGCCATCGCGACAGCCATATTGATGTGATATTCATAATCCAAACACGGACCGGTACCTGTACAGTTCCCAAACCTACCACTCGTCCATGGATATACTGCTCCTTGGTAGCCTTGTGGGACGTTGGCAATTGCTTGCTGGTGTGTGTGTAGTCTGTAGTTGATTAAACTCTTGGCGTGGGTCGGAGCAAATGGTAATAAACCATTCAACATCCATAGATCGGCATCCCAAAACACCATTCCAGCATAACTGTCAGAGCTCAAGCCACCAACGCCTAATGCACCAGTCGTGCCTTGCGCATCTGCTCTAGTGTTTGCAAGCAAATGAAATACCGAAGCCCTTGCACCCAAATTCAATAATGGAACACTGGGGAAAGTAATTAGTGGACTCTCCAGCATTAAATCAGACCATGCCTTTTTGTGTGTGGAAATAATTTCATTTGCACTGTTACAGTTTTGAGCAGTTGTTTTAGCCAATTGTAGAACAGCCTGTGAATCTTTCAATTGATCTGGTTGCAAGTCAGAAGATGCGATTCCAACATATTTTGATACATGAATGTTTGAATTACAACCAAGTGTTAACTTTGCAGTCTGGGTAACAGTTTCGTTATCAACAGCTTCTCGTGCGATGTCTCCATTCGATATTAATTTTGAATAAATGGCACCATGTATATAATCTAAGTCGTGGGGCAGAAACGCGATATAAATCCCTTGGTCATCAGTTGCAACTTCATTTAATTGACATCTTTGGGAAGAATTGAAATCAAGTCTATCCGTTATTGTCACGTTTAAATTGTTCGTATCAAAATTCGAAATTTGCAAATCCACCAATCCCAAATTAATGTTTGTTCTGTGAGCCAAGACCTTGTATTTAACATTCACTTTGTCTAACCAAGTAAATTGAGTGGAAACAATTCCATCGCTTAGCGACAAATTTTGTACATAATTGGTAATACCTCCAATTTCTTCTGAATCTAACGACGGATCAAGTGTATATGATTGACCGTTAACTTCAATGCTTAACATCAAACTTGTCCATTGCGGAACAGCAGCAATGACACTCTCGTAACCATTCTCCAATAACTCCGGAAAATTCGTGCCAGTAGTATTCTTCTGTATATCGTAGAAACCTGCAATAAAAGCACCCGAGTATCTCTTGTTAAAAAGTGGCCATCCATTCAGTAAATCATCGTCATTTGCATCCAGTGAGTTCGAAAGCTGATCATACGTAAAACCTTGTCCTAAATTTGGAATCCTACTGCCAATGTATCCATTGGCAACGTACGGTTGTCTTTGATATTGGTTGAATGCTGGAAACTCAGTAGTCCCAACCACATTGTTAACTTTGTCATAAAATGCTTGATCGGAGAATTTCATTTGGCTAAATATTTCTTTGTTTTCTCGGCTGCTAATCAAATCGTTTAGGTCTGGTACACTGATACTTTCCTCGATAGGTTTAGTCTTCAAAGGGATTACACCGGGAAAAGCCTTGCCAAACTTGGCATGGAATAGTTGGAAACTAAGAAATACTAGCAAATTAGCGAAAAAAATCATGGCAATCCAAGCTTTCTTAATTGATAGTGACTCTAGGAAACTTTCTAGAAACACTCTACTGTCTAGTTCTTCTTCGTCTTCTTCTGGAATTAATGACGACAGTTTTCTTCCCATATTTATACGAAAATGGTGACTAATAGTTCATTGATGAAACGGTAAGGGAAAGGGAAATGTCAGTACTCACCACGCAAGACAGACAACACGAAGACGATCTTTAAGGGGGGAAAGCAGGGATATTTGGAACGGCACAGCAAAGTAGCAAACAAGAAAAAAAAAAACAATAGCAATGACTTGGGAGATGGAGAGATTATTGATTGAACTAAAACGTAATGAATGCGAACAACAACAAGTACAAGTACAAGTACAAACTCAATGTATTTGAACTAAATATCGGAACAGGAAATTTCAGGTGTACGGAGGACAAAATTAGGCAACAAAAAGGAGCTAATGGTTGTTTATTTTTTTTTCTGCGTACGTGGAGTACGCATGGTTGCTATTTTTGGTGCGGAAGTTTGTTGCACCATTTTTGCCATCTTTAACTTTTTGTTCCTTGTCCGTTGCTTTTTTGCAGTTCTCCACAGTCAGATTTCGACTAGTTCTGAGCACATGTAAGATCACGTACAACAATGGCCTTGGTATCGTTAAGTAATTGGAACGAAATCGGCTTCCATCACTTTGTTCGAAGTTTATATTTAGAATTCTGGCTCGCCACAAAAGAAGAATAAGGGGATGCCAATACGGAGTTTAGAGTGAAACATATGCAAGTGTCTAGTTTCCCCGAAGCTAACCCTTATTGCTCCATAAATTAACCGCCAAGTGTGGCATACTCCAATTATAATTATTTGTCTCACCCTGTGGATAAAGTTGTGAATATGTGAACACTTTTGTGATTAATCAATTACTAATTCGAATGGTCATCTCATTTCTTTATTTCCGATTTCAAGGCAATTTGCAGAGTTAACACGGCATTTCATATCATCGGACCAGAAGCCTACGGAAGAATTCTCTATTTGCTTATTTCCTGTCCCGTTGTACATTCTCAACCTTACCTAACTTTGCATGAGCTACCACTCACGACCCCTGTAATTCCACCTGCCTACTCCCTTACCCTAAATTGTTACCATTTTAATTCGAGTCCCCTCTGTCAATCCAAAACTAAGGACCAATCAACTTGATCTACGGACGTGCCGGGTATCATGATGGATAGAGTTAAACTTGGTTTCGCCATATTAAGAACGGGGTAAGAAAAATAAAAACTTATAACTCAGAATCCTGTAGGCAAAAAAAAAAATGGCGTTCTGGGGTCAACCGGGATTCGAACCCGGGACCACTCCTAATTCAGAGACTGTGTTCCCTAAAGGAGCATGATAGCCTCTTCACCATTGACCCCAAAAACCGACCTTTGGAGTCGCATTTCTTACCCAGGTTTGACGCATTTTTCACAATTTTACTAGAGAATAAATTCTAAAATTATATATTTGTCCATTCAGGAACATCCGTTACAAAGTGGTAATTATCAAACTTGAAACTCCATGCATGTAACCAAATGTTCAGGTTCGACCTATACTCGTCGCCAAACTTCTCACGTTGACATTCCGTGCAAAATGATTTTTTTTTCTTACCCAAATGTTCAAGATGATCTTGCTTGAGTTGTAAAAGACTGCTTTTGAGTTGATTATCAAGCAGTCCAAGATTAATGTATTCGTTTCGCTTCGTGTTTCCAAATGTTTTGAACTCGGGATACTTTTCAAACAATTTTTGGTACAACGCTTCTTCGATCTGGCATCTTCTGGCTGTTAACTCGTTATCGCCCTTATACACCATATCATTCACAATCGGAAACCCTAGATTCCTTAAATGGATTCGTATTTGATGGAATTTTCCTGTCACAGGTATGCACTTGACGACACTTTGGTTTAGTGAGCTGCTATATGAAACTTTCTCGAAGATGGTGGTCGAGTCAAGCGGAACCTTCTTTGGATTCCCTGGAACCAAGTATCCATTCAAGTTAACTCCAAAAACGGGACAATTGTACTGAAGTTTGCCGTCTGGAAACTCGCCCATCACACGTGCTAAATATGTCTTTTCCGTCTGATCTTTATAATCCTTCAATAGCATCAGGAGTCTCGATCCTGCTGATTTGGTTTTCCCAAATATAAGAACCCCAGATGTCGCTTTGTCTAATCGATGACAAGTCCAAATGCAATCCAAACCAAACTGACTCTTTACAATCTCGGTCACTGAATTGTGGCGGTAATTGCCCGCGGGATGTGTAGGGATACCTGACGGTTTGTCCACAACTAGTAAATTGTCATCTTCATATACGGCTTTTATTTTGCCATGGTACGAAATCGGAGGCTCATGTATATGCTTGGAATGACAAACTAAATCTTTAGCATGGAGTTTCCTATCTATAAGTAAATCTATCCCTTTGACGTAAGCTTTTCCGTCAGGTTTGTTGATGTTGCTTATTATGTACAAGTTTTCATTCTTGATGTCATCGACAATGTTTTCGGTACTCTCACCAAAATCCGAGTTAAAAACCTCAATTAACGTTCTTCCTTCCCATCTTCCTTTGACGAATGTTTCTAGATTTGTGTAATATGGTAGAACTTTTCGGATATTGTTCTCTATTATGAATCTGGGCATATCACTGTCCAGTTCCATGTATATATATCGTTGCTAAATCTGAAAACCCAGGTCGTGTGAATGATGAGTATAGTAAGAAAATTTTCAAACACAATATGAAGAAAAAAAATTTTTTTTTTTTTTTTTTTTAGTTTTTCATTTCGCTACATTTGATTCAGCTATTAGTCAACACCAAGTAATAACTCTGCGACCACTACATATATACATCAATAACTAGAAGGAAGATGAGTTCAACAAATTGCAGATTCTATGAAAACAAGTTCCCAGAAGTTGACGAAGTCGTCATGGTCAACGTCCAAGAAATCGCGGAAATGGGTGCCTACGTTAAATTGTTGGAATATGACAACATCGAAGGGATGGTGTTGTTATCCGAATTGTCTAGAAGACGTATTCGTTCTATCCAAAAATTGATCCGTGTTGGTAAGAACGAAGTTGCCGTCGTGTTAAGAGTTGATAAAGAAAAAGGTTATATTGATTTGTCCAAGAGAAGAGTTTCAGCAGAAGATATAGTCAAATGTGATGAAAGATACAATAAATCCAAAGCAGTCCACTCAATTTTGAGACATTGTGCTGAAAAATTCAACGTCCCATTAGAAAACTTGTACGAAACCATTGGTTGGCCATTAAGTAGACAATACGGCCATGCTTATGATGCATTCAAGTTATCCATCACCGAACCATCTATCTTTGATGATATCAAAGCCCCAACAAATGACATATTAGAAGAATTGAAGTTATACATTTCTAGAAGATTAACTCCACAAGCCATCAACATAAGGGCTGACGTTGAAGTTTCTTGTTTTACCTACGCTGGTATAGATGCTATAAAGGAAGCCTTAAGAGCTGCTGAATCTGTCTCCACTCCACAAATGCAAGTCAAAGCTAAATTGGTTGCTGCTCCGTTATATTTTCTTTCCGTGCAAGCTTTAGATAAGAAGCAAGGTATCAAAATTTTAGAAGATGCCATTACCAAGATCACCGAATCCATAGAAGCCAACGGAGGTAACTGTAAGGTCAACATGGCTCCAAAGGCTGTCACTGCTACTGATGACGCCGAATTGGAACGTTTGTTGGAAAGAAGAGAAGCTGATGATAAAGACTCATCCGACGAAGATGAAGATGATGCATAATGAATTTTATTACATTTTTGTTAAAAAAAAAAGAATAAAATTGTATATTAATTCTACTTGTAAATGTAAAACAATAATAACCAAAAAAGTAAGAAGTAAAAAGTAGCGCTTTTATTCAGGCTGAGGTGCTGTCTTCTTAATTATTAATCTACTCTCATTTGCTCTCTCGATAATGTAACCTGGTAGATTTGGAATCAATTGATTAGATACTCTTAATTCTGTTACAGATTCGGGGATTATAACGTTATCGAAACTGAGCAAGTCTGGATTACCGCTTAAATCCAATGTTTTCAAATGATTGCCAAACTTTATATTTCGAATGAGTCGTAGTTCGTTGTATGCCAAACTGAGGTATCTTAGGCTGGCAGGAAATTCAAACGACTCGATGGTTTTTATGCCATGGTACCCTAATTTTAAGATTTTCAAATTTGGCGGTAGTATGACATCTTTCAAGGTGGTGATTTGTTTATCATTCTCGTATGACAATGGGTCATTCTCCAAATCTAAAACTTCGACAGTCGGTGGGAACAACACATTCTTCAACGTTGTAATGAGATTGTCTCCCAAATACAATTCTCTCAATCTTGGTGGGAAATTTACCTTGTTTAACGTTTTGATATGGTTCTGGTTCAAATAAAGAACTTCAATTGTACTTGGTAATTTTAACGGGTTGATACTATTCACGCCATTTCCAGTTAATATCAAAGTTTTCACTCTTTGAGGCAACTTCAACCCTCTTGTGTTGGTCATGGATGACTGCAAATTTAGCACTTCTAGCAGTTCTGGAAATTTGACTCCTGTCATTGATTCGTTTGGTAGATTAGACGCATCCAAGAACAGTAGTGAATCTGGAAATTTAATTCCCCGTATGTTTTCAATGGGATTCAACCCCATATTCAACGATTGCAATCCATGGGGGAAACGAACATCTCTTAGTGACTCAATCCTATTCTGTGAGATATCAAGGTCCTTCAATGAAGGCGGAAATTTGACATTTTCAAGGAAGTATATTTTGTTTTCTGGTATCTCTAGCCTTTGCAAAGTGGGTGGGAAAACAATTTCATCGATACTAGGCATTGCTCCTTGACCTGCCAACAACGACTTTAATTTTGAAGGCATTTTGAATCCCGTCAAAGTTTCTAAAGCGTAGCCTCCTCCAATATTCAATACTTCTAGGAAATCTGGTAGTTTAACTCCTGGCAAAAATCGGATACTACTTTCACCGTAGTCTAACGTCTTGAGATTTTTCCAATACTGAATATCCAGTTGAATCTCACTTCCTAATTTGGCCAAGTCGTCCTTTTCAGTGATGTAAACTGTATCCATATCATACTTATTAACCACTGAACAATGAACAACCTTATCTGCCGCTTTGTCTCGAAGAACGTCCAAAAACTCTGTGTATTTGGCAACTTGGCCCTGGGTATATTCTTTCCATTTTTTCCCTGGTTGAAAATGTATATGGTACCCAATATCGCCTACGTCGTCTATCATGGCCTTATTGTTCTTTAAAAAATTAATGAATTTCTGTAAATTCCCTTCGAATTCTGGATTAAACTCGACACACATGTGCAAATGATCGAATTTCACAGATGAGATGGTAGTTTCTTTGAGAAATTTGTCAATAGTTTCAATCTCAATCACGGTGATGTAGTTGTTGTCCAACTCTCGTAACTCTTTCAACAACATGATTGTGTGGTAGTATTTTGGTTTGTCATATAGTAGGACTAACCGGTTTATTACCGGTGGTGATGTAATAGTAGCCATGCTTGTTGGGTCCCCCACTTGATGTTGTTTATGATTTCAACCTCATTGGGTTTTTTTTTTTTCATTTTTGTCGCAGCAAAATCTTTTTTTTTTGTCTACCATGAGACGCATCTAACACCAAAGAGCACCATGTTTCATTAAGTGTCTTACAACGCTATTGTTGGCTGTGCTATAACTAAAGAAGGCCGTATTATCAGACCGCAATAATCTCCGTCTTTATTCCATGTGTGCATGGCTGTTTTTAACTTCTCAATTGTAGTATCTGGTGTGAAGGACAAAAACGTTTTTCATTCTTTGGATTTGTGGACAAAATTGTTCAAGTAAAGTGAACAAATTTATTGTTGTTACGTGATCCGGATATAGCAATTTACAGTGTAATTTGTAATTCTAGTCACGTGTTATATACATTACTTTTCATTGTCTGTTTCAATAGTTTTGACTCCATGGCATCAAAAGTTTTCCACAGTGTGTGAAGAGACGCAATCATTTAACATTGACAGTAACCAAAATAGGAGGCCCATGGCCGTACGGGTGAAACATGTCGAGGCTGTACACTCTTTTCTTTCATGCAACCACTGGTAAATAATTTGTGCCAATCGTTGATATATTTCTAGGCGACGTAGCCTTCCGTTCGGATATCTTCAATTTAGCCGTTTAACAATAGAAAAGGAAACGGCTAAAAATAAACAACAGACACAGCCATTATAAGTTCGGAAACCAGCACCGTTCAGTCAATAGCTATCATGTGGATTGTATTACGAACTTTTTCCTGTTCCATAATACGAGCGCTCTTTTGGGGGAGGATGTAGTCCTTCCCCCATTTGCGCCATATTGTGCTTTCTTCTGGTAGGACTCAGCCTCTCATGCAACGACTAAATTTTTTTTTTCTCCGTTTTGCAATGCCCACTATTCTGTATTGCTATATTCCAAGTTGAGAAATCGTCCATGTTCATTTCCACAATATCCAATTATATAAAGTACCACTGAAAGTCCTCCAAGTGGTTAAATGTAAAGTTTTTATTCACATTTCATTCTGCAAGACATACATATATTAAACATGATATCAAATCTTATTCTTTTTGTGAGAGACAACAACCAAAACTACTTTGGTGAAAACTTGAATCGGGTTCCAAATATAGTTTATTTGGCTGTTTATTCTATTATATTTGGGTATTATGCTGGCATGATTATAAAATCAAGGTACCACTGGTTTAATGTGACCTTTTTCATTGGATATGGTATGGAGTTTATTGGCTTCTTGGGAAGAGTGTTGGCTGTTGGTAATGAAGAGAGCTTGGGTTATTACACTATGCAAAGTTTTTGTTTGACAGTTGCACCTGCGTTCATCATGGGTGGTATCTATTTCATATTTGGTCAGTTGGTGGTTATCCATGGAAGTCAATTCTCAATTCTTCCACCCATGTGGTACTCCTATTTCTTTATCACACTTGATGTTTGTACAATTTTAATTCAAGCTACTGGTGGTGGGATTTCGTCTGCTGGTGGAGCTGGTAATGCGGGTAAGGCAATTATGATACTTGGTGTCGCTGCTCAAGTTGCTTCAATGAGTGTGTTTCTCTTTTTTTGGTTTGAATTTTTGTGCAGAGTTTATTTCAAATATGCAAAGGAAGGTCCGTTGGCTAAGAAAACGATCCCCAATTTCTTTAAATTGTTGTTTAATGTTTCATCTGTTAGAGGCCACAAGATGAACATTTTAGATGAATCATATAATCCCCAGTTTTACCATATTCGCCATAATCGCTTATTTGGATTCTTTCCCTTGGCAATTACTATTGCTGTTTACGCTGTTTACATTCGTTGTATCTACAGAGTTGTTGAATTGGCACAAGGTTGGAATGGTTATTTGATGGTACATGAAGTTTATCTCTTGGTCTTGGATGCACTTATGATTGCAATTTGTGGACTTGTTTTTATTCCTTTCCATCCATATTGGGTATTTGGAAAGGAAAACTTATTAAAGCGTCGTGCTCTCAAGAACGCAAAGAAGAACGGCCAAGTGGAACAACTGGAAAAAGGTTTTGAGTGGACTCAGAGTGATACACTCAAATGATATTTATTTTCTATTGTTAGTAAATAAAATGTGCAGTTTGTTTTTATATATACGATTTTTTTGTGATGTTCTATTCAAATACTTCACCGCCCAAGACGAATAAAGTATGTGCTTCTGTCCAAAAAAAAAAAAAAACAAAAAAGCCAACTACAATTGTTGCGAAAAATTAAGGCTTAAGTTTCGGTTAGGCTTTTCGCCATGAAAAAAAATTTATTTCTTTTTCTATAAACTGAATGAAGCCCTGCCGCCAAATATAATCCAATCTATATCTATACTTTCTCTTTGCTTTTGGCAAACATGTGAAGAAACACTCTATTGAATGGGACTGTCACTCCTGTATAATCGACCAAGTCCGTGTCAGTATGTCCTTCTTTCTCCATTAAATGATCCCTTGCTTTAATATAACCTCTTAAAACCAATAGCGTGGAAGCACATACTATAAATGACACCCCTGTGAAAACCGAACAATATACGTATCTCGTTGGATCAACCCCATATGCTTTTCCTTTGGTTAATGAAACCCCAATAACCGGTGAGAACAACCCTGAAATTGCCATCAAGATAAATACTTTTGAGAGAGTTGTGTTCATCTTCTTGAGTCCAAAAGACCTTGCAATAACAGGAGCAATCATACTGTAAACAGACCCCATAAGCGACCCACTAATCAATGCAAAAATGATCACAGTAGCTAAATTCCTTGCTGGAATCCACATTGCCAAGCAGAATATGCCCATAACGTAGTACGCAACGATCGAAACAGTCACTCCCCCAAATTTGTCCGACATATATCCAATTGCTGGTCGACCGAGTGCAGAACCAACATGAATCGTTGCAGCAACGTATGAACCTTCTTTTTCAGAATATCCTAAACTTGTGGTGAAGTTGGCTAACGTGTAAAGAACAACAACGTAACCAAACATACAAGTGATCATGAAGAACCCGAGCAACCAAAAGGGAGCAGTTTTTAAGACTGTTGGATCAAATAGTTTTAAATCAATAAAACGATTCTTATCTTTGGGTTTAACAAGCACGATGGCAATCCAAATCATACCAAACTCCATAATGGCTTGGGCACGACGAGCCCAGTCTACTCCCTGTGAATCAACCACTCTTTGCATTGCCAAGTTGAAAACAATACCACCGAGTCCTGAACCTGCAGAAGCTATCCCAGCAGCCAAAACCCTTTTCCTTTTGAAGTACTGGGGCAAGACCGTTATTGTAGGTATGTAGAGAAAGGCTAAACCAAAACTCTGCATCAACCCTTGGGTCAAGTACAACTGCCATAACTTGGTTGACCAACTGGATAACATCAAAGCTGTAAATTGTAAGACATTGCCTATTATTAGAACCCCTCTGAATCCAATTATGCCAAGCAAAGCATTGATAACGGGGGAGAACATAGTTCCAGCACCAAACGCAATACCTCCAATATATGCGTAATCGATCTTTGTTGCCCCGGGATATGTGTTGTTGGATATAAAGGTTGAAAAGTAGATTGCAAAACCAGCATTGCCTCCCCAAGTATTGAAATTAAGTAGAAGTGTAGCAAAGCAAATAACCCAAGCATATCCTCCGTCGATATTAGGATCGTGCGGCTCAAGTTGAGGCTCAGCGACGTTAAAATCAGGCCCTTTCTCGAGAGACTCATCGGCAACTTCGTTTATTGTTGAGGATGATTTGTTTAGATTTTCACCATTCATAATACCTTGTTTCTGAGTGTGGTGTAAATTGGTTGTTATATTGATGTGGTAGATACTGGGAAGCTGATACGGGTTTCATGACTGTATAAGTACTAAACGGAAAAGTGGAGATGGTGCCCTTTCTAAAAAAAAAAAATAAATAAAATTAAAAAGTGGTGAAAATTCGGAAACACGAGCCGAGAATCAGAGAACAAAGTCAACCAGTCAACCCGCTTTCCCGCCGGAAGCGCTGACTAATGTGTATTTAGGCGATGTGCGCGCCAATGATTTTTAAAAAAAAGCAAAAATATCACCTATCACAATCAACCACGTACTTAGGAAACTGATCTATTAAATACCTTCAGCAACTTACTTCTTGCATCCAATTGGTACATACTCCAGAATCTACTTCCAAGAGTGTGAGATGTGGTTACTATCATCACAATTATCTGTTGGAATCTTTGTGTACAGTAGTGGAGAATAAGCTAAAGCAAGCTAAACTTCAAAAGTTTAAACTGTCTAAGGTTACACACCCGGAACTTGTCAATCTCCTTGACGGATCAATGCAAGTCCGTCATTAAATTCAAAATTTTCTTGAAACTTATAACGGCAGGGGTTATTCGGCACGTCCAATACCGAATCTTACGCAGTTGGCTACTTAAAAGGAACTCAAAAAAAAATAGTGAAGGGTGCGAGATTCGAACTCGCGCGGTCAACTGACCAACAGATTACTCTGGTATTGAAGGATTTGAACCTTCACCCTTAAGTCTGTCACCTTAGACCAACTCGGTCAACCCTCCTTCCGATAGGTCCGAAAAATTATCCGCTTTTATAAACCTATTCTAAGCTTTTGTTCATTCTCCTCCTCTATCTCTTAAATCTTGGGCCAAACAACTATTCAAACACTCATAAACATAGTTAAAGTTCAATGAAATGTATATTGTTCTCTGAAACTAACCATAATAGTACTATTAATATAGCTTAGATAGCAGTTTGTTTTTGTTCAAAAATTTGCACAAATACAGTGTGAAAAGAATATTGCCATTGTTTTTCCCTCATACTGAAACTCAATTCTCATTTGAAAACGGCAAAATTATTTGTACCAAATTTTGAAAATCATTTTCATTAAAAAGCATCAATATTATTGGCACCAAATATAAAAGAGAGTCTGCTTACACTATGTGACGGAAATTATTAGTTCCAGTTTTGGTTGTATTAAAGTGTGGGCATGTCGGAAACACAACATTGTTAACTTCGTTACATTAGTGTATCCCAAATTTCTTTTGTGTTGGTGTGAACTAGTACAAACACTTTTGTTTCTAGTCGATTAGAACGAATTTTTTAAAAATGCCATACCCCTCATCAATCAAACACGTGACTGGGTGGCCAAGTTGGTTAAGGCGTGAGACTGTTAATCTCAAGATCGAGAGTTCGACCCTCTCCCTGGTCGTTTATTTTTTTCTAACTACTTTTTTGCAAACAACTATAAAGATTCCACGACAACTAGATTGTTATTAGAAGCAATCACAAATTGAAGTTAACAATTTCAGACAATGTCATTCTATCGCATGGGTGTGTTTTTTGCATAGTTTTGGAGTTGTACCGATCTCCAGCTGACTTAATGACAAAAAACATAAACCAATACAACAACTATACCCATCATAAATTATGGAACCCATAGTTGCCTTCAAGAACCAAAATGAAGTGACATAGGAGTAGATTGTTGATTTACAGTCGTCGTGAGTAACAGAGGCTGGATTAAAGATATTTTAAAATGCTGAATCTTTTTATTACAATAATCATAGCTCATAAAACATAATACATAATATTTAAATAATTATATGAATCGCTTCATCAACACCACTCATCTATTGAGGTTTCAATGAACCAAAGGCTTTCTTGGTACCATCGCTGAATTTATGAAAGCTCTTACCAGCAGATCCGGTATGGAAATTAAAACCATGTTCAAACTTAGAAAGGAATCCTTCATGTTTGGTTTCTTGAGAAGTAGCAACAGCAGCGGAACTCATTTTTATTGTCTAGTTGTAGGTTGAAATTGAAAAGTTAGATTGTTTGTGGGTTAGTTACTTGTGTAAGTAATTGATGATGAACAAAAACTTAAAAAAAACAAATTCAAAGGTCAGTTAATTCGTTATTTATACTATTTCAGACTTCATAAGTTTATCCTGTGGAGATGTTGAGAATGGAAGATGTGGAGATGGATATTCTCACTCGGAGAAACTAAATTCCGTTTTGATCTAAATTTTTCTTTGTCTGATGATATATCCGCACGAGAAGTCCCAGCCACAACCAGTTTTTTTTTTCCGAAGTGGCTAGGTGTATTTTGGATTTCCGGGGTCAGGCAACCAACATGTAATACGTCATACTTGGTCAGTGCTCTCCTTCAGACTTGGAGTTTTTAGTAATCTTTGGGTTTTCAAACTAGCACATCGTATCCCATGACTATGGAATGGTCATTCTTGGAAAGTCGTTGTTTGACTGGTGCCACTCAATTAGTAATGCAATTGCTATTCTACAAACTGTCAGATCATTAACAGCATATGAGTGGACCAGACAGACCAAAAGCTGTCACTATACAGAATACCCGATTATTACATGGTTTACAAAGTCATGGAAATTAAAAATATTATCCTGACCGTTCATGATTATTTCGACTTTCTTGAATATTCTAAATAAGAAACAAGCAATTAATACTGAATAAGAGCGTCTCATATTTTGGAGAACGACGAATATTTCCATAATATTATCTGCTGTGTCAAACTGTAAAGTAATTTTGTATTTACCATCGTAACCATCAAGCCATATATTATGATTGTATGGATATGTATTGAGAGTTGATTTAATACCTATAAACATTCCTTCCAAGAAAGAAATATAACCTATGTTTTCGGTTGAATGTCCCGGAACAGTACCTCCCTTCACCCTTTCGTTGATTAGGTGATAGTATCATCCTTACCGGACAATTTCAAAATATTATTATCGCATGAATACGTAATTGTAATAAACCAACATGTGCGATATGTTGATACCTGATATTGGGTCACATTGTTTAATTTGGGGGTCTTTGTGCTTGTATACTTGAATACGGTATTACCAACCTGAGTGTACTCTATATAAAACTGGGATAAATATTTGTGTACTGAAAGTAGACAACATAGATAAAAGGTAGAATATTGATTGATTTCTAAACAAAATAAGTATATAAAAATAGCAGAGGGATATCTCATTTGTATAGAGAACTATTGAACTGGGGGAAGTTGCAAAACGACACCTTCTCAGTTGTTTAGCTAATCAGACGATTGTTCCAGAATCAGACGATTGTTCGAGAATTAAACAACATACATACTAGGTTGCGACATACTACATTTAATCGTGTACTGAGTAAAATATCCAACATTCTGTAACAACTCCCCCTCAATAATAAGGTGAAGTGCTGCTTATGCGTAGATTCCAATATGAAACCCTTCTATTTCTTGAAGTATATATATATATTGCCCCTTATATACCCTGTGTATTTCTTTTTTGTTGTCTATTTTTTCACCCGTAACGTGGAGTTTGCCCAGTTTATTACCTTAGGTTGTAAGATGGAACGTACTCTTCCGATCAAGTATCGTATCATATTTGTCATTTTTTGAACTAACGTTTTTTTTGAGGAGACCAACAGCAATGGTAGAAGATTTTGCCTTGTTGGTTTTATTGATGTCCATTTCACTCATGGCATTTTCCTTACCCTCAATACCTGGGCCTTGTCATTATCACCTGCTTGGTCTTCCGATTTAGCAACGTTGGCAATCATTTTGTCAATGTTAGTGATGTAGATAGAATTCATTTTGATTTCGTTTATTGATATTGTGTTAATATACTTATTATAAATTTTCGTGTTTTTAACCATTGGATTCATCCTTCTCCTTGTAGTGATTACTCAGTGCACAAGTTGGAATATTAGTTGACATTGCTACATTGGAGTAAAAATGACCGAATCAATAGTCATGATACTACTATATGAATAATGATAAACTAGTAATATTGCCTTTGGAATATTCTTTTAGATAGATATCCACATTATATATTGTTTGTCGAGATTGTTATTCATCGTAACTTTGCTGATATGTGATAAATTGCTCGTGCAGGTTTCCATCATCTTTTTTGAAATCAGAATGGTTGGAATTTTAACCAACAAGCACGTGACTGGGTGGCCAAGTTGGTTAAGGCGTGAGACTGTTAATCTCAAGATCGAGAGTTCGACCCTCTCCCTGGTCGCTTATTTTTTTTGCAGCCATTGGTTTTTATCATTACCAACATCTTACCTGTACCATTAGTATACGTCAATGAATTTAGTCTAAGCTGATTTTGAGTATTACATATCACTTTTCGTGTTAATACGCGTATAATTTTTCTTAATCTTGACTAAGAGATGGTTGACTCTTGCATTTCTAAAACATTAAATCTTTATTAAACTAGTCAT
>JAKTVH010000381.1:17807-52808 GCA_030557105.1 Candida frijolesensis | reverse complement strand
TTGCCATTTGTGACGACGTTGAGAGAGGGGTTAGAAGCAGTCGTGTTCATCGGAGGTTCGGCATTGACCTCGTCGTTGTTCTCGATCGCCGTATCAGTGGTCTGTGGGATTGCGTTTGGTTCGTTGATTGGGTACTTGCTCTACCAGGGAGGTAACAAGTTGTCGCTACAATACTTCTTGATCTGTTCCACGTGTTTTCTCTACATCGTCAGTGCTGGTTTAATCAGCCGTGGTGTGTGGTTCTTGGAATTGGAGAGATACGTGCGTGCCTGTGGTGGCACAGATGTGAGCGAAACAGGGAGTGGACCCGGCTCGTATGATATCGCCACCAGTGTGTGGCATGTCAACTGTTGCAATGGGTTGACCGACGGATGGTGGATGGTGTTGAATGCAATAGTGGGGTGGACAAATTCGGCCACGTATGGCAGTGTGATCAGTTACATGGCATATTGGCTCATGGTGATTGTGTGGTTGCAGGTGAAGTTGTACGAAGAGAGAGAAGGTGTTTTCCCATGGATCCCTGTGAAGTGGCAGCTTAAGAGGATCAGAACCAAGATCAGGTTGTATGAGATGAGAAACAGTCACCAGCAACAAGGACAAGTAGACCACGAGCAGCAACGTGGGTTAAGTGCACCGGAATCTCAGGTGTTGTTGGGATCAAACTAAAATACTGCCAGGAATTAGGTAGGAAAAATTGGAGTTTGATATTTAACAGGGAAATTTAAAAATAAAAATATATATTTTTAATCTTAAATTGTCATTGTGTTTAAAAATAAGTTGTCCTACTAATGATATTATGTAACTTTGACATTAGTCATAGTAAGAGTCTTGTTGTGCCTAACGTTAGAATTACTTTGACTCCTCTTCAACTTGCTCCTGTTCCTGTACTTCTTCTTCAGGGAACTCTCTCTGCCATTTCTCTTGGGCAAAATATCTTGGCTCATCAAACACGTGATAACGATGTCCTCTCACACCATCGCCTCTCAAGAGCTGCGGCATTCTTAAGTTCTCATCGATAACATCTTCATTGACAAAATTATTACCATAGTAAAATTGTAAATCGTCATCTTGCTTTTCCTCATTAGTTAATAATTTGAACTTGGCAATTTGCAATTCAGTGTCTGTAATCGTTGAACGTGAGATTCTGGCATAAGCTACTTTCTTCAATTCTCTAAAGAGAATGTATTCACACCATCTATCCCAATCAGTGTCATCAATATCGTAAACCCTGGATTTTTCACTGACATATGTGTTGTAATTTCCTTGCAATGGTTCAGTGACCAAGTAACTCAATAACACCAAAGGTCTGGTTGAGTTGCCCATAATTTCTTGTATACCCAAACTTTGCAATCTACGATCTTCGACATCTTCTTCTTGACCAGAATGGAACACAACAACGTCAACCAATTCTCCATATATATCCAAAGTAGCATGAATTGCTGGTGCTAATTCACCAACTGGAGATGGCAAAAGATGGTGAGTAGATTGAATAATTGGGAATTTGGATAACAATGCAGCTCCCCAAGTATGCTTGTTTGGACCTGGACCATAGTCTACGTACATTCCCAATTCTTCTGCAATAGTTTGAGTGAAGTCTCTATTACCTCCGATCAATCTTTGCGTGTCAGATTCCAATAATCCAATGATATCGATCTGAGCATCTTTAATTAAGTCACTCATTCTTGTTTCCGATGACCACATATCATTATCTAATCCAAAATGAACACACCAAATACCTGCTGTGAAAGATTTAGATTCTTCGTTATATGGTTTGTAAAGTTCAGTTGGATACCTCCTGATGAAAATAGAAACTGCCAATGCGGACAAAGCAGTTACAATTGTCAATGTCTGTCTTAACATTTTGCAGCTACCAAATTTGATTTTAACGAATTCTTCACTACGCAACTTGTAATTCAAAATTCCGACCAAAATGGCTGCATATGAACTGCCCAAGACAATGTCAGTTCTTTCTCTGAGTAAAGGACCACCTGGAACAAAAGCATATGCGACAATCCAAATACTAGCTAATGACAAAACGACATTGATAAAGAATCCCAAGAAGAAAGTACCACCGATATTGTAACCTTTAGTGGAGTTCCAGATAATTGGACTGACAGATGCTAAGTAGAAAGTATAAACAACAGCACCAGCATAACCGATCCAGTCTCTGAAAGCATACAAAACAAAGGCGCTTCCTCCTCCAACAATGAGATTGTAACCCCATCCACTGAATAAGTTTGGATGTTGCTTGATGGTGATCACCACAGCAGCGATGATAGCAAAGAAGTGAAATAATGCGCCAGTAATGGGAGTTGGACCTTGGATTGGATAACCTTCCCAAGACCAAAGCGCTAAAGTTCCTGAATCAGTCAAATACGCTTGAATGGAGAAGTAGTAACCCCCAAACCCAATTGCACCCAAGAGTAATGAACCGCCGGGTGTTTGTTTCACAGTTGTCGATTTCGAGTCTTTGGAATTGGATTTTTCTTTTGGAGTAAAAAATGCAGCGAGCAAACCTAAAAAGATACCGGTTGCATTGTAACCGCCATTTTCCTTGTGCATAATTGGCCAAATTGGATTGTTGGAGTAGAACATGAATTTGAAAATGGAAGTAGTCAATGCTCCCAAAACGAATGTAGACACAAAAGAATTCCATTTCTTTGGTGAGTTGGTTAAAGCAGAAAACTCTAAAACAACCGAAATGACTCCAAAAACTGTACCTGCTGTGATAGTTAAGAGTCTTTGTTCAGGATCCTGAATTTTATATGCTCCAATACCAAGTACAACGGTTAACGTTCTAGAAATGGAAGGATAGGAAATGAAAAAGTTTTTAATAAGTGGAATCAACAAAACCACAGGAGCCAAAAAGAAGGATAAAATTGCTGCTTCATATCCGGAAATGCCCATATGCCATAATGGGAAATACCAGATACATAAAATCAACGCAGTTACAACAGACCAGTAAATGTATGAGTTGATCAAATTGACCACTACTTCGATGTCGGTGAATTCATCGTTGGCGATTGCCTTTTTGGTTTCTGGAACTGGAGTTTCAACTAACTTTGACTTTTGGACGCTATTTAACAGAATTCCTTTTCCTGAGATCAGAGCTTCGATGTTTTTGAAATCCAATGCAGACCAGGAATCGAACAATATATCGAAGAAAATCAATCCCCATTCAAAGTAAGCATAAATTGAATATGCACCTGCCACAACATGGACCTTATGTTGGATAAACCAATAAATTAAAGGAACAATGGTACCAAAGAATGTCACAGCTGAATAAAATCTTGCACTTCTTTGCGTTGAACCCTTTGGGGATAATAAGGTTGTGCATACAGTCCAGGGAATAGTCAAAACCATGTATGCAATCATAAAAACGTCATGGGCATCGTGATCATCAGTTGATGTAATATACATCCATCCACCGGCGGTAAAAGTTCTTAATGTCCCGGTAATTAAGGCGATGTATGGTAAATAGCTTTTCTCTTTGTAAAGACTGATGAAGTTGAAAATTAAAAGTAAAAATCTTGGTCCTGCGGTCAAAGCTATTATGATTTGGAAAACAGATCTTTCAGGGTATCTGTCACCAATTGTTGCTGAAACGCTTGGGAACCACTCATCTGGGTAACCGTAGGATGAGTTCTGGACGATTTTATAATAGTGCAAATATGATCCCACGGCTAATGCAGCCAAGAATGAGGAGTATGCGAAAAGGGTATGTAAATGAGCAATTATACTGGCATTGAAAGTGAATATTGTCGATTTCTTTTCACCATCTGAGACGGCTTTTGTAGATTCTTTCTCTGACATAACGACAAGCCAATTGCAACAATAGAGTATAGGCTAGGCTGACTGTAAATGAATTGTCTAGTAGTGAGAGAACGGTTTAGTGACAAGTTGTTGTTCTACTTCTTGATTTTCGCGTCTGAAGACAAACTACCTCGGGTAGTGTGCAGTGGATAAAATTATGAATTAGTAGAAAGCGGAAAAAAAAAAATCCAAAAATCGAAGCAAACGCTGTAGTTTTCACATCCAGTCAAATTTCAGCATTTATAATAACAGTGAGAGAAAAAAAAAAAAGCTGAATCTTCACTGAATCACACCTTGGCCAACTACAACTAATAATACACTGACACAATGGGTATGTTTCCTATAATTGAAGATATGCCATGCAACAATAATACTAACAATTGTTAATTTTTGAACAGGACGTTTAGACAGTTATGAAAATCACAACAGACCAGAATTAGTTTCCTTCGATGATATCAACTACAACAACTTGAGTGAAGTGGAAGCAGCCAGAAGATCTATGCTTAGAGAGCAATGGATCAGAACCTACGAGTTGAGAGTAACACATGATGCCTTAAGAAAATGCCAAAGATATCACGGGGAAGATGCCGGACAAAACTGTAAATCGTTAGTGTTGAAGTATATGAAAATGTGTGAAAGTTATCCTATGCAAGGCTACATGGGATACCAAAAGAACGATCCTTCTCAATAGATTGGTTGAATATTACAGATAAGTTTAATAATTGCAGGCACTGCTTAATATTTTTTTTTTTTGTTATTACATACATATTCAGCTGTGTTTACCTATTTGACATTGCATAGACTTGGAAGACAAAAGTGGTTCGTGATAAGAGAATGAAGTGAAATTTATATGCTGATATAAACAATTCATTATGTTCCGAATTTCTGCATAGGTTTATGATAATGTGTTTGATTTACGAAACTAAAAGCATTCATTTTTGGTTGGTGTTCACTTTTTCTTTGATTGACTTACTTATTCTTATTTTTCTTTCCATCATTATTATTAACGAACAGTATTATATACTACTATTTATATCGAAAACCAAAAAAAAAAGTATAAAAGTATAGAAACCCCAATTGTAGATACTGTAGAGACTGTTGGCTTTTGCAATCATCTCCATATTCATCATAGTTTAGGTGGTAGTGCGCATTGAACAGAAAATACGTTGCCCAATGAAATCGTTGCAACTGCTGGGAGAGAAACCGAAATTTTCTTTTGACAAAATACACACGCACTAACAGTTTTTCACCATACAATTGAAAAGAAAAGGAAAAAAATCCTTCATAGGTTCTTCTTCAATTAGTTCAACAACCAACAATGTTTCGTTTAGCTGTTCCTCAAGCTGCTAGAGCAGTCCGTGTTAGGTATGTCTCTTCTACCAGAAAGAGATTATGATGACCGCAATTGATATGTTTTGAATACACAAACATCACGAACAAGCTGATCGTACAGAATGTGTTATTCGTTGTATTCATATAGTTCATAATTCATAATTCCTCGTTGAATTGATAAAGTGACATATTACTAACCAGTATGATAACTAGTTCAAGAAACTATGCGACTTTACGTGAAATTGAAAACCGTCTTAAATCAATTAAGAACATTGAAAAAATCACCAACACTATGAAAATTGTTGCCTCCACTAGATTGAACAAGGCTCAAAGAGCTATGGCTTCCTCTCGTGTCTTCAACGAATCCGACAAAGAATTCTTGGCCAACACTGAGCCAAAAGCTATTGAAGAAGAAGCCAAATCAGAACAAAGAACCTTATTAGTTGTTGTTTCTTCTGATAAAGGTTTGTGTGGATCCATCCATTCCCAATTAGCCAAGGCTACCAGAAAGAGAACCACCGAATTGGACGGAAACGTTGATATTGTTACCATTGGTGACAAAGTCAAATCCCAAGTGTTAAGAACTTACCCAGACAAGGTCAAATTGGCTTTCAACGGTGTCGGTAAAGAAGAACCAAACTTCACTGAAGTTGCATTGATTGCCGATGAAATTTCCAAATTGGGAGAATACGAAAATGTTGAAATCCTCTACAACAAGTTCGTTTCCGGTGTCAGTTTTGAACCATCTAAATTCTCCGTTTTCGCCGCTGATGCCATTGCCAACGCCCCAGGTTTGAGCAAATATGAATTGGAAACCGAAGAAGTTTCCTCTGAAGTTTCTCAATTCTCCTTGGCCAACAACTTGTTAGCTGCTATGGCCGAAGGTTATGCTTCTGAAATTTCTGCTAGAAGAAATGCTATGGATAACGCTTCTAAGAATGCTGGTGATATGATCACCAACTACTCTATCTTGTATAACAGAACTAGACAAGCTGTTATTACCAACGAATTGGTTGATATCATTACTGGTGCCTCTTCCTTGGAATAGATTTGATAGGCTGAGATCTTTTCATAACATTATATATTCTATTTACATATACACAAATTGAAAAACGAGAAAAATATAAACTGCATATTTTGTATCGGTTATGGTAGATCAAGTAAATTTTATTTGGCAGACATAGAATTGAGAATCAACGGTCTAGAATATTAGGTCGATATCTCAAGATGTTGCTTTTCAAGTATAGAAATTATTGGCATTCTAATTTTTGTTCTAGATATTTGACCAAATACTCACTAAAATCTAGAAATGGAATCCTCAAGTTCGAAGAATGAATATATGAAATTATAAATGCAACTATAAAATTTTTATTTACGATCTGGAAATCCTACAGATTTGTTTCTTTTGCTGTATTGAAATTAACAAATAATGCTTGAGTATAGGTATCATTATAACTATTTTGACTGTTAAGCGACCACCGCGAAATGAACTTTGTAACTAAATATTTGGGTATATTGAGTTTTATGAGTAACATGTTTAGTTTGATCCCAACAACACCTGAGATTCCGGTGCACTTAACCCACGTTGCTGCTCGTGGTCTACTTGTCCTTGTTGCTGGTGACTGTTTCTCATCTCATACAACCTGATCTTGGTTCTGATCCTCTTGAGCTGCCACTTCACAGGGATCCATGGGAAAACACCTTCTCTCTCTTCGTACAACTTCACCTGCAACCACACAATCACCATGAGCCAATATGCCATGTAACTGATCACACTGCCATACGTGGCCGAATTTGTCCACCCCACTATTGCATTCAACACCATCCACCATCCGTCGGTCAACCCATTGCAACAGTTGACATGCCACACACTGGTGGCGATATCATACGAGCCGGGTCCGCTCCCTGTTTCGCTCACATCTGTGCCACCACAGGCACGCACGTATCTCTCCAATTCCAAGAACCACACACCACGACTAATTAAACCAGCACTGACGATGTAGAGAAAACACGTGGAACAGATCAAGAAGTATTGTAGCGACAACTTGTTACCTCCCTGGTAGAGCAAGTACCCAATCAACGAACCAAACGCAATCCCACAGACCACTGATACGGCGATCGAGAACAACGACGAGGTCAATGCCGAACCTCCGATGAACACGACTGCTTCTAACCCCTCTCTCAACGTCGTCACAAATGGCAAAATGGCAAGAAAGTATTTCTTTGTGAACCGTTGTTTCTTCGTCTTCTTCTTCTTTCTTGCTTCTTCACATTCACAGTTGGGCTGTTTGTACTATTGGTATTGTTGGAGTTGCTAGCAGTAGTCAATGGAATGTTCTCCTCAACAGTGTTGGACTCGGAACTCGACCTGGTACCCCCATAGTTGGCCACACTGTCTTCGTAGATCTCCTCATCTGCCAACTTTGCAATCTCTTCCTCCCCCTCGGCTTCTTCTTCTTCTTCTAGTTCATCCTCTCCGGTGTTGTACGCATCGCCCAACTTGATCCACCACTTGATCTTCATCACCTTGTTGATCCGCAAGAGACCAACCCCCATCACGGTGATGATCACACTCGACAAGATGCAAAACACACCTTCCCACACACGCTCGGTGTATGCCCAGTAGTCCTGGCCGACCAAATAGAACAACACCGTGAAGGTCAATCCGATCACGAAACAGATGAAGAGTCCGAGGAGTGCACCGATCCACACCTGGAACTTGAGTTTGCGGTGCACTTTTTCCAAATGGGTGTGTGAGTCGGAATCAAGGGTGACCGTCGCGGAACCGGAGGCTAGTGGTTCTGCGGAGTTTGATAATGGTTGTTGCACTTGTGGAAGAGGGTTGTTGGTGTCATGTTTGTGAGATCGTTGGTTGATGAAGGACAATAGCACCGATATGATAATTGCGGTCTCTAGTGTCTCTCTGAGGATGATGAAGAACACCTGCACGGAGAAGTAGTCGTCTAGTTGCACCATTCTAGCTTGAGGAAGAAAGTAGAAGGATTGTGATTGCGGACTGACTTTTCATTCTCTCTCTCTTGCTTTTTCTGCTGCTCAATGGTTGCGATGTCACATAGTATAACCCTAGGCAGAGAAAACAAACTTCGCACGGCGTCCGCCACATCGCTACACCGATGCATGCCCACGACAAAGCTTAATAACTGGTCAACGAAAGCTGGACAACAGCCAAGCCAATGTCACACACTCTCAACATTTCACATATTAACTTCGTTTAATCAAATATAAAAATTTCTATAAATAACACTATCAACGGCAGCACTATCATCATCATCAGTATTATTAGTATTATTAGTCAGTATTATCAGTATTATTCTCTAAAAAGTATAATTAATGTATCGCTATAATCTCTATTCTATTGGGAAAACAATGGTGGCAGTGAGACAGGTGATGTACTCGTCGTCCTTGGTGTATGCTCTGGCAGTGACCAAATATCTTCCTGGTGGGACCTCTTCTGGAATTTCGACTACTTTGGTGATCACATGTTCTCCTTTCTTGATAGGACACTGCAAGTCCACCTTGACGATCTCCTCACACAAGTCGTATGTCTGGTGGATCAACTTGATGAACCCGTATCTGACTTCGACTTCAACATATGCACCGTCTTCGATGGTCTGGTCGATGTTACCGACAGCAGTGAACGTCAAGTTCGTGCCTGCCTTGGGTGGGTTGGGCAACAAATCAACCTTGTTCAACACCAACAATTGCGACTCGGTGAAGTCACACACTTCGATGGGGGAGTCACCAGGCACAGGCTTGGTGTTGGCCAACACGGCAATACGGGAGGACTTGGGGATCAATGAGGTTGGGTTCTTGAAGATGGTGACAGCCTTGTCCCAGTAGTTATTGGTGAATGAGAAGGCGTCCACTGAGGACACGGCAAGTGCAGCTAACGCGATGTTCTTGAACGAAACCATTGGAGAAGAGAAGAGAGGAGAAGATATTGTAATGCTGGAGATGATTATTGGAGTGGTGAGATATCAAAAAGAATGCAAACAAGAGGGAAAGGGCAAAACCAAAACCAAAACCAAAAAAAAAAAAAAAGAAAGCAAGTCAAATTGTGGTGACTTCAATTAATCGGTATTCCAATTAAGAGGGGAGAGAGAGTCAAGAATAAGCGAACGATGAGAGTGCGAAAGTGCACGACATAATTCTTATCAAGAAATGTCGCACGGTAATGTTATAACTAGTTTGGGTAATGTGCCCCAGATATGATCGACAAGATCAACAACTCCATACGCAAAAGACCTACGAGATGATGCAATGCTAATTATATATATTAATTTCTCGAAAGTACTTGTTTTGTGTCTCTCATTTCTATACTTTTCTCTATTCTTCCTTCTCACCCAGCAATGATCAAGTTGGCAGTCATGGTGTCGAATCTAGCTCTGATCAACTTTGCTTCAACTTCCAACAACTCGTGGTACAATTCTTGCCCCACAGATCCATTACTGCTTTTATAGCTCCATAAATCTTCCGTATGAACGTCAATCCAGTCAACAATCCAACAGCTCCACAAGCAACTCCTATGACAAATGAAGCCAATGCCATGTAAACGAAATATAAAAGACCACTCAAAAAGTCTTCCACATTTAATATTTTGATATAATAGTAAATTGAATAACCATAGATGAACCAACCGAGACTGGAACCAACTTGGAATGACAACCAGATCCAATGTGGATCGTTATATACAGCCAATGAGACATAAATAGCAACGATTGTAGATTCAATGATGATAATGACTAACATGATGATGGTAATGAATAAAAATCCATACATGAAATAAAATGTCGTCTTTTCAAGCCATACTGAATTAAAAATAAATAACAATTCAACGTAAACGATACCAAATGGGATAATACCAAAGACAAATACAGTTCTTAAATAATTTAATAAAACAGCAAATATAGTTGATGATTTTGGCTTGTTGACAGTTGTGTAATACAAGGATTTTTCAGTCATGGGACTTGGTGGAGGAGTCTTGAAATCGACCCTGGTGAAATTATTAGCATACGAACCACCCACAATACCCAATGGACATTGAATAAGTAAGAAACATAATAATAAAAGAACAATAGTGCCGAACGGCAAAGCAGCCGATGATTCTTTTGCCCAGACAAAATAGTTCAAGACGAGAATGATGGCACATAATCCAGCTGGTAATGCTGCACTGAATAAGAGGGATAATATGATGGTGGTAAATCTATCATACGGATGGTTCAAACTGTCACCTCGGAAGTATTTGTGCAATAATATACCAGTATAGGATGAAATCAAACCAGAAGCCATGATCAAGAATATGGAGATGGAAAAGAAAGCTCCTTGATGGGAATTAAAGAAAGTGTTTTTGGCTCCAATTGAGTTTATCATCAAGATGAAGATGACACCAATGATGGCAATAAACATTTGGATACCTGCTGAAACCAATGTAGTCAAAAACAATTCTCCTCTTGGTACATGATTAACATCATTGATCAAACTCTTCCAACCAGACGTAATATTGGCATCTAAGTCATTGGTGATAGGTAATGTAGCATTATTAGAATTTTGAATATCTTTTTTCAAAACTTTTATTAAAACAATCATGACAACCAAAGAAGCCAAAAAGATGAGGACAAAGGAATTGACAAATGAAATCCAATGAACATGGACATTAGCACCATTGGTTTCATTTTCATAGTACAACTCCCATCTGGAGTCATAATCCATGGTATTATCTTCTCTCCAATATACCGAATATGTATATGGAATGTCAGTTCTTGTGTCTTCTAATTTCCCATCTTTAGTGTACTTGGGCACAACGGGGAAATTTTGGAAATCTTTAGAAGATCCGGGACATTCTTCGTTAATGACACTTTTAGGGTAGACCTCAAACCCAACAATGGTGTTTTTATTAGGATCTCCCTTTTCTTTATTGTATCTGATAACCAACATGACATGATTATAAATATAACTAATCTTGTCATCGGGATTAACAAACCCCATTGGGAAACCTGCGGCATAGTATTTTTTCTTATGATTTGTTGATTCAAAAGTAGTGGCACCAGGTAATCCGTCAATTGACCAATGATGAACATACCCGTCTCTGATCAATTCAGAAGCTCTCTTGATCCCATTCTGAGTAGACAACAAATCACACAATCTGTTACATGGTTTGTCGACTCCAAAATTCAATTCGTAGCCACTTTGCCAAATTCGTTCTCCTTTTAATAATTCCCCCAAAGAGGTATGTACAGGTTTGGCGCCATTCATAGGAGGACAAACAAACGATAAACTGTAAAAGGAGAAAGGTAATTGTGTAGTATCCGATTCGACTTTGTTGACTAACAAATGGACTTTATCTCCATGTTTGTAATAATTGGGATGAAGTCCAAAGTCAAACCCCTGAATTGGAACGACAACAGTAACAAGGGTGAATATCAATAATCTTATTAGGTGTATCATATTATTCTATGTGGGAATGAATGTGTAGTTATAATTAAGCGAGCGAGCGAATGAATGAAAGTAGGTTTTTTTTTTTAAGTGGAAAATGTTTCCTTCAATTTCTTTGATGATTCAAAACTGGAGTATTAGAAACGAGGGATAAATGAAAGAGCAAACAAAAACAGGCTGTAAAAAAAAAAAAAAGGAAAAAGAAAGTTTGAAAAAAGGATTGTTGTTTTCCTATTTGATAATAGCCCTGAAAAAAAAAAAAAAAAAAATAAAAGAAGTAGAAGTAGAAGTAGAAGGGGAAAAAAAAAAGAAAAAGAAGAAAAAAAAAAAAAAAGATGCTAAATTTAACATCGCACTAGGGCGGTAATTTTTTTTTTAATGCCAGCGATGGTACCAATGGTGGTGCAAAACCACTTATTCTATTCTTAATTTAGGCGGGGGCGCGCGCAATCGAAATGAAATACCGTCTTGTTAACATTTCAACAATTACCAATTACAGAACTCCAATGATCATTTCAACAGCAACTCATCGTATCCGTATCCACCTGAAACACTTAATCCCGAATCTACAGTTAATTGATAATAACAGAGTGTCTCTTAATGCATCCATAAGTAGTTGTATCTTTCCCTCTTTCTCTCTTTTTTTTTTTTTGTTGCCCCCCAATCCCTTAAATCTATCCTGTACTCCTGGTGTTTGTTCTTCTGAGTCTAGATTCAAACGTTTCAAAATCTTATGAAAGACAATTTTATCCATAGTGCACGAAATTCACCCAAGAAATAAAGAAAACCACACCCACAGCAAACACCACAACATGATGCAAGAACAAAAACAAGATGATACTACACTTGTGTAAGTGACAATGCGTGGCAATCTCGTGGGCAAAAACAGCATCGCCAATTTTACCAATTATTCATTATTCCAAATTATTTTATTTTTTTCTTGTCGTTATTTTCTTTTTTGTCTTGTTTGTGTTTAGGAGTTAAACTTATGGTTAGTAGTTGATAAGCCTTTATATGTGTGTCTGGTTGGGTTGGCAATTGTCTCGTGTTGGCGTGTCGCGATTAACGCTTTGTGTACGTGTTTCCCGTATGATGCGATTCCCACATAAGCCGAGGTACATTCCGCGTAACTTTTTTAAACACGTCTATCTTGATTCCACCGAAACCACAATACAGAAGTTAACCAATGGTTTGGAGCACCAGTTGTACCCAATTGCAATAATCTTCTACACAAAAAATATAATTACGAACGTGTGTCAAAAATAACAATAACAACAAGAATAATATTAATGTTATAACTTCATTAAAAAAACACATACAAAAATCAATTATCAAAAAAAAAAACCCCCACATCTATTTACAAATGAAAAACATTTAAACATACACCAGGTCGAGTTATCCTTTCAATGACTCCATTGCTTCTCTGATTAAGTAGTTCCCCTTGGGATCTAAATTCAACGCAATGGTGAATTCTTTAATCGCCGAAAACTTATCATTTTGTAGATTGTACAATTGTCCCAATAAGAAATGCACACTTGCTTCATCAGGGGCCAAATTTTTCAACGTTTCGAAATTTTTCAAGGCTTGATTATATTGTTGTAAGCCGAAATATAATTGTCCCAATTTGAAAATAGGTAATGGATTTAATGGTTGTAATTTATTAGCCAATTCATATTGTTTAATTGCTAAATTCTTCTTATTCAACTTCTCCAATACCATCCCACAACAACAAATCAAAATGATATTGATTGGATTAATCGATATGGCCTTGCGGAAATGATAGTCGGCCTTTTCATAATCACCAAGATTGATATAAACCATCCCGATACCGTATAATGCATTGTAATGTCTTGGATCCAACACTAAACTGATTCGGAAATTCTCCAACGCCATTTCATAGTTGTCATTACTGAAATATTCATGTCCTTTTAATGTGTAGGCATAAGTGAAACTCTTGTTTAATTTTATCGCTCTATTGAAACATTTAATAGCTTCATCAGGTTCATGCGTCAAAGAAAATAAATTCCCAATAGTACACCAAGTAATTGCCGAATTGGAATTCAAATCATGTAGTTCATTGGCAAGATATGTCAATTCCACTTTTTTATTGAGGTGCCATAAAAGCGTCAGGAAGTATTCCATATCTTCCAATCTTGTCCTATCCAATTTCCTCAATTTATTGAAATAATATTCCGATTGTTGATAATTGACAATTTCATAATGCAATCGACCTAATTTACTCAACACCCAAGGAGTTTGCTTCTCTTGATTATTAAGTGAAGTCTCCAAAATCCTGATCGCTTTGTAACAATCATATTTACACATGCTACGGAAACTCTTCCCCAATATTTGATACAATTGTAATAAATATTTTTCACTTTTTTCAATCTCTTTAGTGATTATTATCGACGAGTTCGATGATGATGGATTGGATACTGTAGTTGAATTTGATGACGACGTATTTGGTTGATGAATTGATTCTAACGTGGCTGAATTATTTCGTTTCAAATTCCTCTTTTTAGGTGTCTCCATTGCAGTTGATGAAGATGACGATGATTGTTGTTGTTGATGAGTTTGTTGTTGTGACTGTGAGTGGTGATGATGCAGTTGATTGTGATGATGTGCTTGACCTTGTTGCGGTTGTGAAATCAACCTCGACGTTATCCTCGAATAAGTCCCATAACCCGTACCAGACACTTTCTTCCTATCTTCTGGGAAATTAGGTTTGGCAAATTCAAAATCTAGATTATGGTTGGCCGAACTTGAAGCGCCTGCACTGTTTAAATTTGATTTCCTTAATGGAGCATCCGGTATACTTGGGTTTTTAATCCTTGGGGTTGAAAAATTAAATTCATCAACATGTATAGATGGAGGTACTTTGGAACTTAGATTTTTATCATTAAACGGATTGGTCAAGTCCGGTATCATAGATCCATCATTTGTGGTATTATTCGCGTTATTATTAGTAGTGCCCATATTATTAGAATTTGAATTTTCATTGGTTGATATAGTAGATTGATTCTGAAACTTGAATATCGACTTCACCCGAATATTAACCCCCAATTTACACAACTCTTGAAATGCTTCAAAATCAAACTGATTAATTTTCAAGGCTTGTGTGTAATTCAAACAACTGTTTTTCACATCATGAATCTCCCGATATAAATCACCTAGTATATGATAAATCATGGAAATGTCTGGGTTTATACTTCTATTGAACTCATAATTAAACCTCAGAAACCGATTATTCATTCCACCATTAGCATTATGTTTATTCCCATTCATTTCATAAATCTTTTTGGTTTTAACTAAATGAAATACCCCTTCTTTGAACTTCCCCAATTTCAAACAACATTTACCATATAGAAACGAACAACCCATATGATGATCAAACTTTTTTAAATTGTTTAATTTGAAATAACACGTCTTAAATTTATCCTGTTTGAACAAAACAAGACAATATAGATATAACGAATCCAAAAATTCTTCACCCTCTTGGTCCACTTGGTGCTGTAGCTGCTGTTGTTGTTGGTTCTGTTCAGATTCCGTGATGGCTATTAATCGTTCACTGGCAAATTCAGCATTCTTGTAATTGAGTGTGTCTATGGCATGGATTATCACCGATCGCAAATATTGTTGTATGTATTTTGGATTTGCTTCTGGATCAGACTCATCATGGGTCACACTATTGCCTCCTAATCCTCCTATTGTCGATTGCATGTATTCTATCAGTTGAAAAAATATTAAAGGTGATACAATAATGGTTCGTTATTCTTGTATGTGTTTATCAAGCCTTGCTCTTTTTTTTTTTCCTTTCTCTGTACCTTAGTTGTGGTTGATGTTGTAAATGTCTTTTTTTTTTTCGGTTGTTTATGGTTCGGATTTTTTTTTTCTCCTGTTTTAGGTATTTTTGTTTTCCTTTTGATTTTGAGCTTCATGCAGCTGTTTAGTTGTCAATACTTTTTGTAGGCGCAATATTTTTTGTTATGAAATGAATCAGAACTATCTAGACATCATCATGGTCCTACCGTCTACAATCAACAAGCGCTAACATGATTTTCAATAAAATACAACATTAATTACATTTCCAATTTAGAGTGACTAAATAAAGAAGGAACGAAAAAAACAACATCAAAATCTAGCTATAAACTACATAATACACACAAACATATAATCCTCTATTTTTTAGATTTTATGACAAAAGTATGATTTCCTGAAGAATCACTTGAAAACGCCATCAACTTATCTTGCTTTTTAGACCCATTACTCAACAATCTCCCCGTGGAGTTTTTGAATACCGATTTTTGTTCTTCGGTTGGACTAACAATGTTAACTGAACTGTTATTTGAGGAACCAGACGCAGTGGAATATGGTGTCGATGAAAATCCACCATTGTTTATCTCACTTTTACTGCCATTATTAACGTGACCATTGCTATTACTGTCAAAACCAATACCATTAGAATACTGTGAACTCTTTCTCGTATCTATCGCATTGTTGCCATGTGAACCTGAACGGGAAGGTGGTTTCAAGCTAGTGTAACTAGTATCACCGAAATAGTTTGAGTTCACAGTTGTAGGTGTTGCATTCGGAGAAGAACCATTACCCGATTTAGGCGACAATAATCCCGATGCTAACAAATATGGCGATACAAATCCTCCAGATTGACTCGAACTATGAGGAATTTGTGGGGTGGTAGGCATGGTACTGGAATTGGCACGTTTTAAATCCGTCTCGATACTCAATTTAGGTAATGTTGAGTTATCAGTAAAGGTACTGTCATTTAATCCCGAAGGTGATTCATAATTGGATGATTGGAATGAGGTCTCGTTGTGGTAGTCATCTCGAAGATAACCGTGAGTTCTCAATTCTTCATCTCTTAATTTAGTTTCTTCACGTGCTTTGGACAACAATTCTTGTGCTTTGCTCAAACTCACAGTTGGAGTTGAACAACTACTGACCACAGGAACTGAGTCATCAATATCAATGGTAGCTTGCATCAAAGCTTTCACCCAGCCTCTCATTTCTTCCTCACTTTCAACAGCAAAATAATGGGTTTTTGGTTGGGTAAATGTCAACCCTTTCTTGAATCCTGGTGCTGGAGGCACTAATTTGAAACAATAGTTACCAGCAAAAGTCGTAGAAGCATACATGGCAGCATATTTATCGGATTTTTCTGTTTCCTCTGCTTCACTATTAATTGGGATCACCTTGTGGGCTGTTATATCAATCAAACCCTTTTCCTTCTTATCCTTTAATGAATGGTAGTAAGACAAACGAGTTCCGTGCAAAGTAAAGTATCTGGTTCTCCAGGCCAACGTATTGCTCGAACGTTTCGACATGTACCCACTGTAACTGGCAGACTTTATAGCTTCATCAGGGGTAATCTCACGAATACCTTCTTGGAATGCCGATGTCTTCAGTTTCTTAGAACCTGTCAAAGTACGGAAATTCTGAGTCGAAGTAGCACGAAGACTCTTGAATCTGGAAGCATTAGGACGTGTCTGCGTGAGTGCGGCTGAATCACTAGTTGATCTTTTTTCTTCTCGAAGTATATCCATAGACTTTGTTCTTCCTGATATAGAGTTCAGTTTCTTTGGTGACATATTCGCATCATCAATGTCAACTGGAGAATTGGATAAATCAAATATTTGAGATTTCCTTCTGCCACCTGCATTTTCAATTGGAGAACCTTGACTACCATATGTGTCCCTCTTGATTTGAGCTGGCGATATTAGTTTATTATCGTGGTTGGCAAATTTACCATTAGACACCTGTAATTGTGGAGTTGGCTTGGACGAATCGTCATTGCCCGATGAAAGGAATGATATCATTGATGAATGTCTCCTGTGATGATTGGAACCGGATTGGTTTCTCTTGTGAGTGTTTGAAGGTTGTGATCCGTTTCTATTGTGGTTTGAAAATTGCTCATAAATCGATGATGCTGGTCGTGAAGGGTTTCCTGATACCGCTTGGCTCGATGCATTCATACGGGTCATATACAAACCATAATGAGAAGGAGGTTGACCATATGCACTGCCATCGCCAAATTTGTAACTGGCATTCATGGGGGTGTCAGGAGTTGGTGGTTGTGGTGCCTTTCTTGGAGACATGAACGACCCGTCAGGAGGTATAAAGTGTTGTGAAACATTTTCTAACGATTGAGACCTCTTTCTGTGGTGTTGTTTGTATCCAGATGAATCAGTTAATACTGCTGATGGCATAAGACTGGTTTGTGCTTCTGATTGTGTTAGTTGGAGTTGAGGAAGAAGATCCTTTCTATCGTCACCAAAACCTGGCACATTGTCAGCCAAAGTTGTGGAGGCTGTAGGTGGGGTATTCACACCGGATGAATTGGTATCGTTCTTATTAGTAGATCCTGTGGATTGGGAATTGGTTCTTGATTGTTTCATCTTGGCACTTCTATTGCTCATCTCCTTTAATTTTTCAATCTCCTTGTGTATTTCAAACCTGGTGCCAAAGGAATCTATGTCCAATTCCTTCAAATGACTGAGATCCAATTCAAATAAAATAGCCCCAGTGATCTTGTGCTTGGCAAATTTTCCTGCAACATCCATATCGAAACCTAGAACCAAGGCGAAATAGGATGAAACTTGTTTGGCAGTCCAACTGTGAGCGTGTAAGGGATTTAAATCTTCAGTTAATGATTGTGCGGAAGCACTTCTTGTATGGCCCAGATTATTATTATTATTGTTGTTATTAGCAGCAGTTGCTGATTGTTTAGTTGTCGTTTCTTTATCATCTTCAATTTCTTTTATTACTTTTTCCAACTCATTACTCAAGCTTTTGTTACTTATCGACGAGGTATTGTTTATTGACATCTGGGATATTGACTCCTCTAATTTTGTTGTGTCTGATGTGTTTGGGTTAAGATTGCTTGGGACGTAAGACGAAGTTGAATCTTTTGGAGCACCTTCAGAATCGGTGGTTGTAGGTGCCATTATGCGCCTTGATCTTGAACGTAAAATCGGCTTGGTTTCTTGATTAGAAATTAGCTGGGTGAAGGTTTTTGGGTATAGTCCTGACTCACCAGTCAATAGATTCTTACCCATATACCATCCATCATTATATTCTCTGTCGTCGGCCAACACCTGTATCTTGTCACCTATTTTAAGACTGAGTTCGTCTCCTAGTCTGGCATTAAATTGTTTTATACAAATATAAGTATCGCCATCCATTTTATCTAATATTGTAGTGATTAATTATTGATGAGATGAAGGGCCAAACTGAATGGTTATATTAAAAAGGAAAAAACAAAAATTAATGAAACAAAGTGAAGAAAGGCGAAGTTATGTGAAATGGGATATTCTCCTAAAGTTGTGTGATGAGGATAAAACTTGATGGGGTGGCGGGGCGTGGTATTAGGGTATTACGATATTAAGGTACTGATGTACTAGTATACTACGGTTGAAATGGGGAAAGTAATAAACTAGATGAATGATAAATGAAGAAGAGGGAGAAACAAGGAATGTAAGTTGTAAAAGAAAAGTGGAAGTATTAAAACGATGGGTTGTAACAAAAATATTTCCTTGTTGTTGTTGTGTTTTTTTTTTTTTTGCTGTCTTTTGGTTGTCTGCCTGTTTTTGTTTCGCTTTAGTTTGCAATGGAATTCAGGTGTTGTGGGATGTTGCTTAGTTCCTTTTTTTTTCTCTTGCCGCTTCAGTTTCACAGAAATGCCAATATGATGAGTGAGGCGATATGTATAGTGTTATGGGATGTAAGGAGGTGGAAAGTAAATGAAAGAATGAATAAAGGTATGGTAACTTTTTAAGGAACCCCAAAAAAAATGTCAAATAGTGGTTTAATAATAACCAGAAAAAGAAGAAAGCGAAGAAAGAAGGCGATCGTGAATTAATAAATAAAAAAAAAAAATTTTTGTGATTATCCAAATTGGAAATGACAAAAAAAAAAAAAATTAGTGTGTGTGTGTGTCAGGGTCGTGTGCATATGCAATAAATTTATAGTTTAACCTTTGTGCCTATCCTGGAGAAAAAAAAAATTTTTTTTTGCATACTGTGTGTTTCTTTGTCTATCTCTTCGTCTCCCATTCTCTATAATTAATTCGTTAATTGGTTAGCTTGTTAGCTGGTTAATTAGTTTGCAGTTACTTTGAATTTAATTAGCTCATAATAAGTAAGTAAGTCGATAAATAAGCTTTCTGACAAAATAATTGACCAGATTCCTTTTTTTTGTACAACCCATGTCCTATTATAATAATTACTATGGTAAATCTTTTTGCTGCTACCATTTATTTTTTTTTTTTACTGTCGTTTTTCGTTTCTTTTCTTTTCCTATTTGATCTTTTCTTTTGCCTACTTAAGTATGTGTACACTGAAGTCCGTGTGGGTCTAGAACAATCACATCTATTTTTTTTTTTGGTCTTAGTGTCACTATACTTTGTTGCATTTTTTTTTTCATAAGCTAATCTTTCTGCAAGTAATCTATCTCATGACAATCTCAAGAAATCATTTTCTTGACGAGTAGATATGTATATGTTTCTGTTTCTGTTTCTGTGCGGTTCTTGAATTCCGCTGGCTCTTGTCCCTTAATTCATAAATGATGACGATCCTAGACTTCTGTCAATCGAAAAAGAAACTGTTCCCTGTTAGCGACTCGGTACTTACTCCTACATTCGCATCTAAAACAACTAAAAATATTTGGCCGTGGTTTCAGCCTCTGTTTCATTTTTCCTGGGACCACATTACACACACATACTCAAATCTATGTACCTGCATAAAACTCCCCTCTTTCAATTAGTCTCAACTGTTCTCTAAGGCAAATAATTATTTATCATTGCATTCCTTTTTCTCCCTCCCTTTCTTCAACCCCCTATCGAGTTCATTTTCCTAGAATATGTTAGCTTTTGCGCAACCCTGCTGAGAATTTAACGTACGCTGGCCGTCGCCTGTAGACGAAAGTGCAACTGAGCCTTAAAAAAAAGTTGACAAAGTAACAAACACGCATTACTCGTCACAATTTCGACCTTGCAACCACCAAAATAACCTGCATTTGCAACAATCCCTTGAAATTGTGGAATTTTAAAGACGTCAGAATTTTACTGATAAATACTAATACTGTATTTTTGCACGCGTCAGGATGGGTGCTTTTACGCGTAGCTAAGACAATAAATTATCTGCATGGCTAGGAATAGGGTGCATTGCTGTTGCTGTTTAGGGGTAATTACCAAAATGCATTGCACAACCCACTGGCTGCATTACATACCAGCAAAACACACGAACTCCGATAAAGTAAGTTTATTTTTGGGAGACGAGAGAAGAAGAGGAAATATGGGAGTTGAGGAAAAGAGACTGTTACACATGCTGGTTATCACTCTTACAAAGAATAACAGCACGAAGACTATTAACTTCCGTGATTTTGGACCACATAATGTAATAACCTCGTGATAACTATATGCACTCTTCTCCGAATTGAGAGTCGGAAGAGTTTCATGTAGTAGAGCTATTTTTTTCGCAATTACATACTTGTTCTCGATTGACCACTTTATAATGCAAAAATAATACCGATTACTTTCTTCAAATCCCCCACCCCCAAGTAATAACTTAGGTAAGGTTATGATTTGTCAAGGACAACCCCACTGTATGGCCACTTGTAGCCTCAGTGGTAAGAACAGAAAGAGAGATTCCGCGAGACAACAGAGGTAGATAGAGAGAGAGCCGGGCGGAAAAAAAAAAAGAAACCCAGCTTGGCAAACACGATCCTCAATCTTCACGCCTTTTTTTTTTTCTTGTTCTCTTAATTCTAGCGGTTCTCAAAACTTTTTCGCCTCTCATATGAACACAGTATTTTCCGTCACAGTTCACCACAGTTACCAAATTCATTAACAAGTTCCCTTATCATGGTCAAGAAAGAAAAAAATGACAAGAACATAGGAGATCCAACAAACCGTAGTTCCGACGACGACATGAGCATTCAAGATGCCGACGACCAAGAGTCAAGTGATAACGAAGAAGACTCGTTGATAAGATTATCTATGCAGGCGCAACAAAGAAGAGCATCCCAGAACCACTTCAATAGCGACAGCGATAGAGGAAGCTTGGAATTTGAAGAAGTATCTAACGAACCTGGCATAGAGGAGGCAATAGAAGACGAGATCATCGAAGAAGATCCGGAAGAAGATTATCACGACAGTCGTGAGTCGCACACTCATAGTGGCGTTTTTGATGAAGACGAAGATAACGAGGACGAACTCAACATGATGGAGACTTCTGATTTTTTACGTCATTTCCTACAAGCTAGAAGAGTACGAACCACTGAGATCCCATCGTCCGATGGCAACGACCCAGAGGATGTAAGAAGCTCAGTCGATCATAACCACAGTCATGATGATGACGATGAAATGAATGAAGTAGAAGATGACGAAGATGGAGAAAACAGAAATCATGAGCATGGTGATGATGACAGTGAACAGGACGATGATGATGACGATGATGATGATGACGAAGAAGATGAAGATGAAGATGAAGATGAAGACGACGACGACGACGACGATCCTCGGGCAGAGTTTTTGAGAGCAATTGGTGCGCTCACTGGAGGAAACCGGGGTGGCAATGATCCCGAGAATCCAGCAAGCAATGGATTTGTTGATGTCATGCAAAGATTGATGGGAGGTGGTATAATATTTGATGGTGGATCAGCCCGTGATAGTGGTGAATTGGATGCATTGGTGAATAACTTAAGTCAAAGAGATGACACGTACATAATTCTTGAGTCTTTGAACGAACTATCTGAAAGGTTATTAATGATGAATGGTTTGACTGCGGAGAGAGTAATACCGGCAAACAAGTTGGCAAAGAACCTTATTGACATCATGGAAGACCCCAAATTGGAAGAAGAATTGGAATTGCATTTAGTGGCATGTCGATGTTTGTATAACTTTTTGGAAGTTAACCAAGATTTTATCCATGATGCATTGAACAACAATGCCATCCCAGCTTTGTGTCATAAGTTATTGGAGATAAAGTACATTGATTTGACAGAACAGGCATTGCAAACTTTGGAGATGATATCCAGAGACCCAATTTCGCATAATAGCATAGTATCTCATAATGGACTTACAGCATGTTTACAATATTTGGATTTTTTAACTATTCACGCGCAAAGGAAATGTTTAACAATTGTATCGAACTCATGCACCAACATATCCGTCGCCAATTTCCCCAAAATCAAGGAGGCATTCAGCAGCATCGCAGAAGTTGTCAGAAACCATAATGATAAGGTCGTTGTGGAAAACGCATGGTTGACCATCTCACGAATCATAATGTGTTATAAAAACAAGCCAGATCTTTTGAATGAATTATTTTCAGATAAAGAATTGCTTTTGAAAGAATTGACCAAGGTTGTATGCCTTAGTTGCAACAAATCACTGAACACAGGTTCTGAATCCAGTCAAGTCACTCTAAATTATGGGTCCAACGTGAGTTTAATAAAATCCTTGATTGTATTAGCAAGCTTGAGTGTCGATGTTTCCAGAATCTTGATTAGCGAATGTGACATCGGGTCTGTGATTGTTAGATCTTTGAACAAGTACGCCAAACAGAACCCAGAAGTTGATTCTACAGGAAGTGAAAACATTTCTATTGAAGCATTAATGTCTGCACCTAAAGATTTGAATTCTCAATTTTTGAGCTTAATTGGTTATTTGTTACCAATTACATATTCATCATCGGACGCATTATACTTGAAACCAAACTTTGAAGAGGACGAAGAACGTGAGGCTATTAATAAGTCGAGAATTGAGTTGTGCCAGGAAATAATACCCACCGAGTATTGGAAATTTGTTAACGATGTATGGTCGTTATTGATTCTCAGTTTTCAAGCTACCATGGATTTTGAAATAAGAAGAAAAAGTTTTATTAACTTGTACCGGATTATTAATTCAAGCTCAACCGACTTTTCTGTCATCAACGATGTTGAGGAGATAGCAGGATTACTAGCAAATGTGGTTAATCAATACCAATCAATTGTAAGTAAAGATTTTGTTGACACGCAAGCAGAAGATGACGATGACATGATCGAAAGTGATGAAGAGGAAGAAGAAAGAGCCAACGATGCAGACGGAGGCGAAGAGCATCAAGTTGTTGATGTGCATGAAGAAGATCATGATAATGATGAAGATAATGAAGAGGACGAACATGACGATAACCATGATGAAGACAATGACGAGGAACATGACGACATTTCAACATTGAGTGGTAGAAATACGTCTCATGAAAGATATACTAGCAACTCAAGAAGACCTGATCCTGAAGACACAAATAAACTCAATGCATTGATGTTGCTACTTAGTTCATTGAAAATCATCAAGGCTTTACTTGAAAAGGCACCATTCACTTTCATAAATTTATTTGAAAAAGAAGGTCTCATTAATGATGTTCTACTGATTTCCAACAAGTTGAAGGACAAAATAGACGTGGATGCATCTGATCCTAGGGCAACTGTCAATACAATGATGGCACCTTACACTAACAGATACATCGATAGTGAATTCACCAAAATGTATGAAATACTATTGACCAGCAATGCGATTTATGTCAACATTCTTTTGGTTGCAACTAATATTGACGGTTTGTATCATGACACTAAAGTCGATGGCTCCCAACTTGTATCTGGTAACATGCAAATTTTGGAAGACATCAAAAGTACTTTGGCTGACACTAAAGAAATCAAGTCTTTTGGTTACAACCAATGGTCTTCTTTATGGGACAATTTCAAGCTGGCATTATCGGGTTCCTCATCTATTTCCAGTTTTGAGTTGATATCATCGGGCATTATAGAGTCATTGACTAAACTTTTTGGATCTGAGTATGGTGCGGCAACCCACAACTGTTATAAATCGTTTACCAATGCTTTTTTCACCGACGAATCGGGGAAATTATTTGTTCACAAGTTACAGGAAGCATTAACAAGATCGGAATCATTTGATATTGTTTCCGCCAATTCACACAGTAATCAATCCACATTTGTCCGTGAGCAAACCCAAGCGTCCATCATGGCAAACCAGATAAAATTGAAGCTAACTGCGGAAGACGATTCAAACGAACTACAAAATAGAATTCCTGGCAATATGCAAAATATGGTTTTATCTGTTCATGCGATTGCCACCTTCAAGTCTGTTTTTTCATTTTTGAAACAACGTTTCAGGTTCATTGAAGAAATTGGGACAATCGCAAACACAATTAGCAATGGCGACGAAAACAATGAGGAAAGTGAAAGAACGCCTGAATTGAACATTGAGTTTTTGATTAATGGTGAAGTTGTTCCAAATGAGACAACCATTTACGGTGCAATTTACAGATCATTACAAAATAAGCCTGATGAAATCATTGACCCTAGTCGAATCTGGTCAACCATTCACGATATATCCTATAGAAAAGTAAGTTCGGAGGTCAGCAAAGAAACTCCATTTACTAATTATAACCTTCAGACCAATGAACATGAGTTGAATGTCTATGATGATACCACTATCAGTATCTTGAAATTATTGAAGAGCTTGTACCGGATGAATACCAATAATCATGTAATCCCCATCAAAGATTTTACTAACTGGAAATTGACTGTGAAATTGAATAGACAGTTAGAGGAACCATTAGTTGTTGCCAGTGGAACTCTACCTGGATGGAGTATTCATTTAACAAAACAATTCCCATTTATATTCCCATTGGAAACCAGAATATTCTTTTTGCAATCTACGTCCTTTGGTTACTCCAGATTGATCCACCAGTGGCAATTGCGCACAAACCAAGGAAATGAAGAAAATGGCAATGGGAATGGTAATCAACATGGTAGTCAGAGATTACATTTGGGTAGACCCACAAGACACAAAGTTAGAATCTCTAGAAAGATGATGCTTCAAAGTGCAGTGAAAGTCTTGGGTATGTATGGATCTACTCCAAGCATATTGGAAATTGAATATTTCGATGAAGTTGGTACTGGGTTGGGACCAACATTGGAGTTCTACTCAACCGTTTCGAAAGAATTTTCTAAGAAAAAATTAAAATTATGGAGAGATGAAGAACCTGGTGCAGCTGATGAAAATGCCTACATTGTTAACAAACAAGGATTATTTCCAATGCCAATGGATAAATCACAAATAACCAGCGAAAATGGGAAAAAGGTTTTGTATTTTTTTTCATCATTAGGAAAGTTTATTGCTCGTGCATTGTTGGATTCAAGAATTATTGACTTCAATTTCAATACTGTGTTCTTGCTGTTGATCCAATTGATGAACAAAAACACTGGCGATTGGTATTCGAGGAGTCATCATAAGAAATTGTTGAAGAAGATGGCCAATTTGAATAAATTACGATTGGTGGACCCTGTGCTAGCTGATTCCTTGGAACATTTAAACAAATATTTAAAGCAATTTCCAAACTGTGACGATATTCACCAAGTCAGTGTGGATGGAGCCACAGTTCAAGATTTAGCATTGTTTTTTGAGTTACCTGGTAACCCAGATTACGAATTGATTGAAAACGGAACTGACACCCCTGTTACTGCAGATAATTTGGAGCATTATATCAATAAAGTACTCGAGGCTACCTTATACTCGGGAATCATCAATCAAACCAAGGCATTTATGGAAGGATTTTCTAAGGTTTTCCCTATAAATTCTTTAATTATATTCTCGCCTCCTGAATTGGTTGAATTATTCGGCAATGCAGAAGAAGATTGGTCGTATGACAGTTTGAATGCAGGAATAATTGCTAATCATGGATACACCAAAGATTCGGCAGCAATCAAGTCATTGATTGATATATTGGTTAATTTTGATAAGAATGAAAAGAGGGAATTTTTACAGTTTTTAACGGGTGCACCAAAATTGCCAATTGGTGGGTTTAAAGCATTGAGGCCAGAGTTGACAGTTGTGAGAAAGCATGCAGAAGATGGGTTGAAAGATGATGATTATTTACCAAGTGTCATGACTTGTGCCAATTATTTGAAGTTGCCCAATTATTCTAGTGAGAAACTAATGAAAGAAAAATTATTGAAAGCCATTAGAGATGGTGCAGGTGCTTTCTTGTTGTCATAAGCAGAAATGTGTATATATATTATGTAAACCATAAGCAAAAAGTTGTATCGATTGTATATTTAAATAGTTGTTTAGTTGGTTGAAATAAATAGATAACATACTATGGAAAATGTCGTGTAAAACTAACTGATTGCGACAAAAATATATAGGGGGGACAAATCTATTTAGAATAAACTTGAACGGAGCGACTCGGCAGTAAGTTTTTCAGCGACAACCTCCAAAACACAATCACCTTTTCTTCTTCCATCCACAGACCACACATTCAAAACTTAACAATGTCAATTAAACTTAACGAATTGGTAGATTCATTAATTGAAACAGCTCCACCAGTGGAATTAAAAGAAGTTTCCAAATCATTATCCACCTTAACCACATCTTCAATTGAAGATAATATCGAGAAATATGCCCAAGAACATGTCGTTCTAATTGATAACAACACCATTGTTTCGAAATATAACAAAGATTCCAATTCTTCGAAATATATCGATTACGTGCATAAGAAATTATTCAATGTTGATTGGACCAAGGGGAAAATCATCGATATTGAACCATTGGGTAGTCAAGATGTGACATATCCTGTCGTGTATGATGAATTGGTTAAGAAGTTGAGTCAATATGGTGAGGATTACTTCCCTGCAAATTTTGCCTTTACTGTTATTCCAAAGGATGATGGTGATTTAAGGGTGATTATTATTGGACAACGTGCAAATCTTGATAATTTCTACACTGGAAGATGGAAATCTGAATATTTGATTTCAAGTAATGGTGGGATTACTGGTGAGATCAATTTGGATATTCATTATTTTGAAGATGGAAATGTTCGATTGAAATTCACAGAACTGATCACTTCCGATCAATCGACAAGTGTTGATATTGCCAATGCTTCCAAAATTGTTAATTTTATCAACAATGAAGAAAACCAAGTTGTTATTAAGATTGCCGAACAATTTAATAATTTGAATCAACAATCGTTCAAGAATTTAAGAAGATTATTGCCTGTGACTAGATCCAAAATAAATTGGGGTTCGGCTATTGGTAATTATAGATTAGGTAGTGATGTCGTCAACAAGAAATAGAATAGTCGTATAGCGTTTATATTCTGATATGTCTTCCACAAATTACATATATAAAAGTATATAACAAATTCAATTCAATCAAGTGGTTTTTTAGTACAATTTATACAACATCCAAATAATGAAAAACGCAAGCAAGATCAATCCGACAATTCTAGTAAGACTAGCATTTCTATTCATGACATTTCTTAAATCTCCACTAGTCTTCTTTACCGAAACCATCATGGAATTAAAATTATCATTTAATGAATCTAGTAGTGAATTTTCTTGTTGAATGTGGCCATGAATATCTTGATCTATGGTTGTACGAAATCGATTCAACGTCGATGCTAATTCATCGAATTTCTTATTGTTCTGTTCTTCTCTTTGGGAATATAACGTGTCTGACATTACTGAGGATGGTTGGTTAAGACCTTTATTTGATAATGTGTATCTGTTTTGCTGTCATACTTTGTCTTTATTTTTTTTTATTTTTTTTTTGCCTGGCAACAACTAACCACACTAAGTCCGGCTTTCTGGTTAGTCTGCGAACAGAATTTCTTTCTTTTTTTTATTTTACACTTTGTGAGTGCTACTACCTAAATCATAAAATATTGGAATATATATATATTTAAATACTACTTCGATCGATACATTCCAGTCTTAATATTGATTAGCTGGAGGTGGTCTGTTGTATCCTGCATTTCCAAAACCAGCACTTGTTTCTTGTGGCTGCAATTCTTGCAATTGAGGAGGTACGTATTGATTAAATGATGTAACTGGAGCAGGAGGCATACTATTGTCACCTGCATATCCCAGATACTGTTGTTGTGGAGGTGCTTGTTGAGTTGACGTGTATTGTGGTGGAAACTGTTGTTGTTGTTGCTGCTGCTGTTGAGTACGTTGTTGAGGGATTTGTCCCTGTTGATATTGTTGAGTTGGTTGAGGTGCTTGAGCGTATTGTTGAGGTTGAGTGTGTTGTTGTGGAATTTGTCCTTGTTGTTGTGCCATAGGGTATGGTGTGGCTTGATACATTAGACCTCCTGTATTATGCTGAGCTCTATTTGCAATCAGTTTATCCAACAACTCATTATAACTCTTGACTTCATTGTTTAACAGTTGATTCAACACCGACAACTCTTCTTTTCTCACACTATATTTATCAATTGCCGTACCTAATTGAATACGTAAGGGAATGATTTCATTGTACAACAGAGTCACTTCATCTTCATTGATACTGTCAATCTGCTGTGACGATAATATTGCCAACAATTTTTCAATCTTCTTCTTTTCTCCATTAATCAATCTATTCTCCAATTCCAATTCTTTAGCAACTTCTTGTGGTGTCTTGTTAACTATAGGTGTCACATAGTTCAAAGGAAATATCCCAACTTTCCCATTTGTCAAAGATCCTCTCCACCAATCTCGGTAGACTGACTCAATCACAGTGATCACATCTCCCTTACGGAAAGATAATTCATCAGGTTCGTACGAAATCAAATCATACAATGCTCTCACTTTGGAAACGGTCGCAACAGTTTCAACTGGTGGAGATTCTGGCTCAGGCTTTGGTTCCGGTAATGGTTTATTGTTAAGATACTCTTTCTTCTCGACTTTCAGTTGTTGTTCATACTCTTGTAGTGACAATTTCAATGCACGTTGCAATTCCTCTTCTTCTCTAGCCTTATCTTGTTGCGTTCTTTCCTTCTTCGCTGGTTTTGAAGGACCTTCCACTTTTTTATTGAAATACTGAGGATAGTCATGCTTGGCTTTGTTGTATGCATCTGTCATTGGTTTCAATGACGGATCAACCTTGAATGTGTTGTAAAGTTGGGTCAACACTTCACATATTTTACTCTTGACGGCTGAGTGTAATTTCTTATCGGACAATCTCTTAATCAAACTATCGTGCAAGAAGGACTTGGTGGCGATTTCTTGCTTTATTCTTGAACCACAGTTTTCTGCAATAGCAGTTAATAACGATAAAGATCTTAACACAACATTGGCATCCTTGGAGGTCAATTTTGTCTTTAATGTGGATATGGCTTCCTTGGTGGCCGTCTCAGGGTCGCTGGAAATCTTGTCACAGACATCAAAAATGTACTGCCAGTTATCGGAAGTTAAAGTAGGATCAGTCGCTTTATTTATCAATGAATCTAAAGTGGGCATTGGTGTGTGTCTTATAAGTTTGTGGTTACGTGAATAACTCCGTTGAAGGCAAAGTTGGAGATAAAAAAAAAAAAAAATGCGAACCACCACGATCAGGCGCATGCAAAATGGGAGACTGTAAGACGAGGACGAAAAATAAAAAAAAAAAAAAATAAGCCGAGTTGCATGCACGTGATCATGTAATGTGTAGGTATCTCCGGATTTTGGAACCAAAAGCAATCTGATGCATAAAAACGTTTGAAAACTAATTCCCCCAAACTAAGACAATAACAATCTACGCAGAATGAATAATATTGTTGTGAAACCGCATAATTTGCAATTACTAATGTAATTAGTAACACATGGAGTGATCAATAACGAGTTCTTATTGGTGGTAGATGTGAGTTTCTTGGTTTGATAACTGTTTCATTTAGTTTCCCGGTTTGTGGAATATCTGGAGATTGTTGCTAATGCAATCATCTCCGGTTTTATTCATTTACAGGAATGTTTGCATCTACTGGAACAATCGTATTATTTATCATGCGGAGATGGTATCTAATTAAATTTCAGATATTTGGAACAATAGGAAAGTTAATCTCGAGAACCCCCCCCTCTTGTTGACTTATTATTTATAAATTGGGAATCACACATTCATCTCATGGAGGATGAGAAAATAGAACAATAGAATGGTCTAATTTTTTTACGGCATTTTTTAATCCAAAATACTTCAAAAATGACTAACTTTTTGCAGCGTTTATCAGTGGATACCGATTTAAGTTGCATATGAAGGTTGAGACGGAAAACTTGTTTGCTTGGCAAAATGTATATTGACAGGTCATCTCTCTACCATGACTAATGATTCTCCCAAAAATAGTACTTTTAGCGAATTCGGTTACGATTCCTTATTATTGTTCTACCCCACCGGGAACTACCTGGGGGATAAACACATAAACACACAAGGTAGTTGGTTACAAACCGTGCTCAACAAATATTTAACCTGAAGCTTTGGATTATGATTGGGTAGAAATTGTGACAAAATTTGGGGGATCGCAACTCAGCACGTAAATTTTTCTTTTTTTCCTTTTAGTTTTTGCAACTTAGCCGCCCCCACACGGATAAACTAATTTTTTTTTTTCTAAGTCTATTGTTCTTGGAGGTTGTAAGTTTTTCCAGCCGGAGAAAAAACAAAAACCTGGAATATTCACATAATTATGACATTTTTTCTAATTTTGTGCAGGAATACGTTTTGCAAAGGGTGATTGGTTTATTTTTGTTTTTGTATGGGAATTATGAACACTGAAGAGTGAAATCCTCCCTTTGCGGTGAGAAGAAATAGTACGTTTCAATTTAAAAATATTGGGGGCGGGACGATGGGGAAAGACTTTTTCAATCCGGCCTTAGCTTTCTGGGAGCTAACTTTGACAGATTTTGATGTGCCAAGGCGACGCGTAAAAGTTCATCTACCACCCTGGCTAAGAAAATTTTGCAATGTATTTACACACTTTCCCCTGTTCGTTTTCCAAGAAATACTTTAACATACAGTTTTCCATCTTGTCAGGAGTAAAAAAAAAAAAAAAACAAATACCCAGACTTTCCCCACCTCATACAGGTTTTGAACCATACGTGGAGTATTGCTGAGTGATTCTGAGTTTCTGCGCGTACAGTTTGACAATAGGGATTTGACTGTATCCCCCACATTGAGACACAAAACGGTAACACCTAAAAGGAAAAACAGGGAGGGACTCTGCTCAATAAGTATGAAATTCTGTGTTCAAGAGCATGTTATTGTGCTATCCATCCTTTTAAATCTCCAGAGATGGAAAGCTATAAATTGACGGCAATTTGTCTAATAACTTTCTTTCATTTTTTTATTTTGAATTTTTTAAAGTATTAAGCTACATTAGTTAGTATATTATTGACCATGTCTTCAGATAAAGCATTCTCATCACACGTCGAAGCTTACGACATCAACAAACCCACCACTACTGAGTATGAAGAAATAATCAAACCAAAGATTTCAGAAACTGACCTTGGGGTCGAAGAAATTATTGAATTGGAATACTTTAATCTCCCAGAGCTGCTTCAACATATGACCCAAGAAGAATTAAAGGCTTTTGATAAAAAAACTACCAGAAGAATCGACTTGAGAATATTACCAATTTTGATTGTGCTTTATATCTTGAATTATATCGATAGGACCGCTATAGCGAATGCAAGATTGGGGACTTTGGAATCAGATTTGGGATTGGTTGGAAATCAATACGAAATTGCCTTGTCGGTGTTGTTCGTTGGTTATATTCTTTTCCAAGTTCCTTCAAACATGTTAATGAATAAATTGGGACGACCATCTGCTTACCTTGCCGTTGTTATGACCATATGGGGTGCTATCTCCACTTGTACTGCAGCTGTACAAGGTTTTGGAGGTTTAGTTGCAGTTCGTGTATTGCTTGGTGTTGTCGAATCTGCTTTCTTCCCAGGTGCTTTGATGATATTATCCAGTTGGTATGATAAAAAGAGTCTTGCCTTAAGAAACTCCATTTTATATTCTGGGCTGTTAATTAGTTCTGCTTTCAGTGGTTTGCTTTCTGCCGGTATCTTGGAAATGGATGGTTTAGCTGGCGTTTCCGGCTGGAGATATATTTTTATTATCGAAGGTGGTCTTACAGTTTTGATTGCTCCCCTTGCTTATTTCATCTTACCTGACAATCCAGACAACACTAAATTCTTAAGTCAACAAGAAAAGGATATGATTATGTGGAAAATGAAAAGAGATCTTGGCAATGTTAATGACTCTGACAAAGAAGCCAAAGAATCTGACTGGCAAGGTTTCATGCATGCTTGTAAAGATATCAAAGTCTGGTTATTGGTTGCTACCCACTCGTTCTTGGTTGCTGCTTGTGGTGTCACCAACTTCTTCCCATCCGTTGTTAAGACATTAAACTTTGACAGAACTACCACTTTATGTTTAACTGCCCCACCATATGTTATTGCCGTTTTTGCAACGTTTATTTGGTCCAAGCATGCTGATCGTACTGGTGAAAGATTCTGGCACATTACTATTCCATTATTGCTTTCATTAGCCGCTTTCATAATTGCAGCTGCACTGTTGAACATTGGAGCCCGTTATTTCAGTATGTGTTTGATGATTCCTTCACTTTACTGTGCGTTCGTTGTCATCCTTACTTGGATCTCCAATTGTTGTCCACGTCCACCAGCCAAGCGTGCCGCGGCCATTGCCTTGGTTAACTGTTTGAGTAACTCCACTTCTATTTGGAACGCATACTTGTACCCATCCAGCGATGCCCCACGTTACTTGGTTGCTTTCTGTTGTAATTGTGGTTTTATCGTTGCCTCTATTGCTTTTGCCATCGGGTTGAGAATCAGATTAATGGTGTTGAACAAACGAATCGAAAGAGGAACCATGGATTGGCAAAAGGAATTTGGCAAAGGTAATGATGGATCTAAGATCTCAGCTGACTTTAGATTTTTGTATTAGGATTACACAGGATGTATAGAAACTAGTTGGCCATTAGTAATGAACAAACACGTCATGAAAAATTAGTGAAAAAATGTATAGCGATGGCGTATAGAGATGTGGTGTTGCAGTTTTTATGGTTGTGGTACCCCGGAATTCCGCTCAACGTTGCAACAGTAATTGTGACACAAAGAAGAGTAGTCAGAGCAACTACAAGGTGAGTTGCTAAAAACTCGTTTACAACTCCCATCAAACGACCTACCCTCGGCACGTTCATAATCATGTAACACCATAGTCTATGTAATATGACATTTTCATCCCAACCGTGAAGAATTTTTCAGTTTGTAATTTCAATTCCGAGTGACTAATTTGTCACTTTTCCGGCAGTAGTCATGACTCCAATTAAACTTTTTTAGAGAGGTCGGATGTATCTGCGGATCAGAATGACTAGACCCAGGTGGTTACTAATGATAGGATAATAGTAATGTACCGAGTAGAGAGTAACTACACCGAAAAGACGGCAACAAATTATAGGTCATGCTGCATAGAAACAAGAAGAAGAAGACTGCTAACAAACAAATTAGACATGATAAGCTTATTAAGAGGCAAAAAGAAAAAAAGGAAAAAAAGGAAAAAAAAAAATTGGGGTATGGGTCAGGGCGGGTTATATTTCTCCTAACACGAGCATGAACACGAACACAAATTGTAGCACCGTAGAAAAAGGAAAAAAAGTAAAGTAAAGTAAAAAAAAAAGGGCTGTATTCCGAATCACTTTTAATATTTGTGTTGTTCCTTTACTGTTTGCTCTTTCTTTCTATCTTTTCCACTACATTCAATTCCATTACAATACATTTACATCAACAAGGTTCCTTTTTTTTTTTCCTGTTTCAGTGATAAAACTCAATCAAACTACTTTTATCTTCTACTCAATACCATACCATAGACTCATCCAGTTCTATAATACCACATTCCTGTCAGTGATTAAACCATTAGTCCTTTAATTATTTATTCCACCTTCCCTTTTTTTTATATCCCCCCTTCAAAATGCCACCCCCTCCTACTCCCAATGCTCTACCCAGCACGCAACCAGAGACCCCACAACAACAGGAACAAGAACAGCAACAGCAACAACAACCAGTATCAACGTCTGGAGAATCAGCTTCATCTTCCTCGTCGGATTCCAATAGATACAGTACTTCCTCATTAGATCATGTGCAACGCTTTGGAAACGCCGCAACGCATCCGGCGCCAAATAATCCATTTACAAACTTGAATTCAATCAATACAGTATCAGAATACATGTACCGCAACCTTCATGCAGAACCAAATAACACCGCGACAAATGGCCCCGAAGCTCATTTCCGTACTCGAATTCTTCGACATTTCAGTGATATGCATCGATTGCAGAACCAATTTAACCAACTAATAAGCGCGAGGGAGCTGCAAGATAGAGCTGTTCATGAATTAGCAATCAATACTATCCCAGTGCAGTTGAGAAACCTTTCGAGAGAGTTGACACGTAATGAGAACAGAGAAGCATATTTTGTTGAAACAACAGATGATGACGATCAAAGTTTTCAAGAAGAAGATGATGCAGAAGAAGAGATATATTATTCGGATGCCAATGACGACGAAAACCTAATCGTGATCCGAAATGG
>JAKTVH010000381.1:0-17459 GCA_030557105.1 Candida frijolesensis | reverse complement strand
GCGAGGGAGCTGCAAGATAGAGCTGTTCATGAATTAGCAATCAATACTATCCCAGTGCAGTTGAGAAACCTTTCGAGAGAGTTGACACGTAATGAGAACAGAGAAGCATATTTTGTTGAAACAACAGATGATGACGATCAAAGTTTTCAAGAAGAAGATGATGCAGAAGAAGAGATATATTATTCGGATGCCAATGACGACGAAAACCTAATCGTGATCCGAAATGGCGAAGAGAGCGAACTAAGTGAAGAAGAGTCTGCTGCAGTGCGGCATGATGTACAGGATAACGAGAGGATAATACTCACAACTGGAAGAAGTGGAGGCACTCCATACAGATACCGTTCATCGATGCTAAGTAATTCTGCTATTCCATTGAGAAGACAGAATGCAATCAGAGCAAGACGTTTCCAAAAGAGAAATGCTGTTGAAGACGATGCAAAGGCGAATGAAGGAAAGTCAGAAGGAAATTTGATCTCAAAGGTACTACACGAAGAAGCCAAATCATTGCATGACGAACTACAATCATTCTATGAAGATATAATATCACTCCCTTCATACCAAGGAGAGTCACCATTGTTCCGCAAAGAATATCATCGCAATGAAAACACATCGAAGCTGCTATTATTCACCGAGCTGAGTGGCCATTTCAAGATGGAATGTATGAGTATTTTGCATTTGGATCAGAAAATGGATAACTATTTACTGAAGAGAAGAAACAAGCAACTATGGCTCAAGTTAAGACTTCCACCACCACCACCGTTGACGACCAAAGAGAAGAAAAGACCAAAAAATCCCCGATCCAAATCATCATCCACTCCTACCAAAAGACAAAAATTGTCTCACGATGACAATGATGACATTGCCGAATACAGTGATAATATACCGGGAAGAAAGTACCTGTACACAAAGACAGAAAAGGAGGCAATTATTAGTGGATTGACAAGTAGTATTTTCCAATCAGGTGCTGTTTATTCTGTTGGGGTTGATGGGAAGCCATTAAACAGATGTAAATTGATGTTTACAGATATTGGCGAACTGATAAACGGGGTCTTTAATTTCACACCAGAAGATAGTTCTCCGTTGGAATCTATTCTTTTGAAGTTGCACGGCTTTACTAAGTTTGTTTGTGGGTTTAATGACTTTTCCCAATGTTTGCCAAGAAGCAAGGTTTTGGTCAGGAAGTTGAATATTTTGGATCGTATATCTATTGATAAGAATGTTAGCTACAAGAAAAACATGAAAGATGAACTCAACATTCCAGTACAGGGCCACGTTATCAATTTCAAAGATCATGACTTGCGATTCTTAAAGTCAAAACCTGACGAGTTATCGTCTTCTCGTTTCAAATCGAACAGAGTAATTCTTCAGTTACTGGAATGGATGAAATTACATCCATTTATTCAGTTTAAAGAGAATTATTTCCTCAGTTTCCTAAAAGAATTAACTAAGAGCTTGGAAGGTTTTGGTGACTGCAAATTCAAAAAGACTCAGAAGTCACAAGCGTTGAATTGGGCACAAGAATTCAAGTGCAATTTAAATGAATTGACCAAGGATTTCACATTTATCAAGAACAAGAATACAAGTGAGGTTAAACTTATTAAGGAGCAAAAGGATAAGAAGCAGTATCCACAGAATTATGTGGCATTATTTGTCGACGAATGGGAACGATGCCTTGCTTCTGAATTGTGCGATCAAGTAACCAAGGAAGAATCGACTACATTGATTAATATCCAATTGAATTTTATATTGTTCACATTGGAGATAGATTTGTCAAAATTTTTGAATTCATATATTGAGTTTATTTTCAAACACTGCGAGGATAGCAGATACACGGACAGTTATAAGAAGGTATATGCAAATGTATTGTCAGACGAACACAAGGAAACGGATAACCATAAAGCTATTTTGATTTGTTCCATAGACAGAAAATCGGGAGCAATTGAGATTCTTAACACCTTACCATATCTTCACTATAAAGACCGGTCCACGAAACATACGAATTTCATACTATCAAGTGATCACAACTTATCAGTTTACTCAACCAGAAGTTCATATGTGTATGATGATTTTGAATTGTTTGAAGGCGATAAAGTACCTCGAAATTCATACACGTTCAACACTAGTATGAGCCTCGGAAGTCAGAATCATACAATGGTTGATACCAAGTTAACAGGGACATTTACATCCGAGAATTCTATTGGCGACATGGTCTAAAACTACAAGTAGTTAACATGTTTAGATCAGTAAGGAAAAAGAAAAAGTAAAAGTAAAACCTATTTATATTTTTATTTTCCATACTAGCAATTAATATATACACGAATAGTTAGTTTGTCAGTCAGTCAATGCATTGTCAGCATCACCAGCCCCAGCCTTTCTTTCCCTGCACCTTATCTTGTTTTTTCTTTCGGAAGAAGTCCTTTCGACATTCTCTGTATGCATCGAAAAATTCCTGGCATACATATTTGTCATCCTGGTTACGATACAAACAAGCCAAAGACGCCTGTCTACTCTCTTCACATGGATCGTAATATTTAGAAGGCTCTTTCATCGCCCATTTATATTTATGTCTATGACTTTTTGGATTATCTGGATAGAATTTGAATTCGTCCACATTCCCCTTGGTGAAATCGATCTTGGATTTATCCTTCTCCACCTTATCCGATATTAATTTTTCTGGTACATTTACGGTATTAGAAGTAGCAGGCTCAGGATTGTCCTGTTTCTTGTCGTTGATGTTTTCGGCCATGGTCACTTATGGACTTCCAAGGTGGTTCTTGAATGGGGATTGATAGAGCGGAAATTTTGTTGGTGATACTTTCTGCACGACTCTCTACCGAAAGTTCGTGTTCGTTGGAAGAGAATTTTTTTTTTTGGTTTTTGATTATTGATTTTTGATTTTTGATTTTTGATTTTTTTTTTGCCAATACGATAACTCAATTATACTTGACTCCACCCAACCTAATATTCAACCATGGTTTTAAATGATTTAGGTTCAAGATTGAGAGGAGCATTGTCCTCGGTTGAATCTGGGTCTGATGACGAAATTCAACTAATGATCAAAGATATTTGTGGTGCACTTTTGGAATCAGATGTCAATGTCAAATTAGTAGCCAAATTAAGAGGAAATATAAAGACCAAGATCGAAGAAGGGAATGTGGCAAAAGAAACGTCGCCCATGAACAAACGCAAGAAATTGCAGAAGATTGTGTTTGATGAATTGTGTGCATTGGTGGACTCCCATGTTGAACCTCCCAAGCCTAAGAAACTTTCTTCCGCTACGAAAACCATCAATGGTAAAAAGATAAGATTATCGAAGGAATCCAGTCATGTAATAATGTTTGTTGGTTTACAAGGGGCTGGTAAAACCACATCGTGTACAAAATTGGCAGTGTATTATAAAAAGAGAGGATTCAAGGTAGGTCTAGTATGTGCCGATACTTTCAGAGCTGGTGCATTTGATCAATTGAAACAAAACGCCATTAAGGCAAACATACCATACTATGGTTCCTACTTGGAACCAGATCCAGTCAAGATTGCATTTGAGGGTGTTCAAAAATTCAAACAAGAAAAATTTGATATTATTATTGTTGATACCTCAGGTAGACACAGACAAGAAGAACAATTATTCACCGAGATGGTTCAAATTGGTGAAGCTGTTCAACCAACCCAAACCATAATGGTCATGGATGGATCTATAGGTCAAGCTGCTGAATCACAAGCTAGTGCATTTAAGGAAAGTTCGAACTTTGGGTCCATTATATTAACTAAAATGGATGGTCATGCTAAAGGGGGTGGTGCTATTTCTGCTGTTGCTGCAACAAAGACACCAATCGTTTTTATCGGTACTGGTGAACATATAGGGGACTTGGAAATATTCAAACCAACAACTTTCATATCCAAGCTTTTGGGAATTGGTGATATCCAAGGTTTGATTGAACATGTGCAATCATTGAATTTGCATCAAGATGAAGGCCACAAGCAAACTATCGAAAATATAAAAGAAGGTAAATTTACGTTGAAAGATTTCCAAAATCAAATGAACAATTTCCTAAAGATGGGACCGTTGACTAACATTGCTTCCATGATACCAGGGTTATCTAATATAATGTCACAAGTCGGTGATGAAGAAACTTCTAAGAAAATCAAGAATATGATATATATTATGGACTCCATGACCACTAAAGAATTGGAAAGTGATGGTAGAATATTCATTAAAGAGCCAACTAGAATCATTAGAGTGGCTAGAGGTGCTGGTTGTGCAGCTGTTGAAGTGGAAATGATCTTGCAACAACACCGAATGATGTCCACCATGGCGAAATCTGCCGTTGCTGCTCAAGGTGCACCAGGTGCTGGAGGCAACCCATTAGCAGGAAACCCACAAATGCAAAGAATGATGCAACAGGCTCAATCAAATCCAAACTTCATGCAACAAGCCATGAGCATGCTCGGTGGCGGTGGTGCGGATGGTGCAGGTGCAGGTGGTTTAGCTGGAATGATGAACAATCCTGCTATGATGCAACAAGCACAGCAAATGATGAGACAGAACCCACAAATGATGCAACAAGCACAACAAATGATGAAAAACCCTGGCATGATGCAAAAGATGATGCAACAATTTGGTGGCATGGGTGGTATGGGTGGTATGGGTGGTATGGGTGGCATGTAACAATACTGTACAGCAAATAGTTTATGATTATTACTATCAAATTACGTCCTTTTATTTTTTCAAATTTATATTAATACAAACTACAATACTATATTTTTTGTTTCATACAATAGGAACCAAACAAACAACAACTTGTTCTACCTGTAAAATTCCGGTCTGGAAGTATTCATACCGTACTCGCTCAATGCATTACTCAAATCTCCCATGGTCAACACAATCTTACCCTGTTGGTTACCTGCATTTGAATGTGATTGTTGAGATTGTTGTTGATCATTCTCACCTCCATTGGCAGAATTCCCAGCTAAGGATTGTTGATTGGCATATTGTTGTCCCTGTAGTAACAATTTTGCTCTCACTTGCGGATTTGAAGAATTGTACACGGCACTGGCACTTCTGATTCTACTGTATTCATAAGCATCTTGGGCGATATCACTGATGAATTTCTGTGTGGCAAGTGCTAACAATCTCTTGATCTTGACGTCTGATGTTTCAAACCCATTCTTGGCCAAATAATAATCAGTAACGGCGTCTGGGATGATTGGAGCAAATTCTCCGTCCATCATGTCAAGCACTTCTTTTAATGTTTTGTCCTTACGTGTAAGATCTGGTAATTCAGGTATCACTGCGGCAACAGGAGCTGAATTAACATTAGGAGAAGTGGTCGATGTTTTCTTTTCCTTGTCTGGTTGTCGATCTTGGTGTGTTTGATTTTGCAATGGGGCTGGAGTGTCTTGTTGAGATTGTTGTTGAGATTGTTGTTGCAGCAGAGGTGGTTGTTCGGTATTAGGCCCATCTAGGATAATGTTGTCATCAATATCGTTAAATTCTTCATCCATGACTTCATCTTCAGGTTTATTGGTTGGTTCACTCATCCTTCTGGTGTAATTATATCAATGGGTTGAATGTCAATGGTATTATCTCAAGTTTGATTTTTTTTTTTTTCTTTTTTATCTCCATTTTTTCTTGTTGTTGTTTCTCCTTGGTTGTAACTTTTTGATACTACTTAAATATATGGACCTCAAACAACCTCAAACAAGAACAACCGATAGATGTCCAATAGATTACAAGATCCTAATGCAAGCTCGACGTTTGGGAACTCTTTACTGTTAAGAGTAGATGGTGCTATTGGGGCAATGTCATTGTCGCCAAATGGGAGAGACGCCGTTTTGGCAGGGCGACGAGGATTATTTATTATCGATTTGGACGACCCTTTCACGCCTCCCCGATGGCTACATCATATTACTTCATGGGAAGTAGCTGATGTTCAATGGTCACCGCATCATTTTGTTAAACCATCATGGTGTATATCTACTTCAAACCAAAAGGCATTATTATGGGATTTGAAACGACCTTCATCAAATGCCATTGCAAATATTCTACATTCCCATACAAGAGCCATATCCGATATAAATTTCCACCCGTTTGATCCTGAACTTCTAGCAACATGTGCAATTGATACGTTTGTCATGTGCTGGGATATGAGAACACCACGTAAACCTGTATCAAAATGGGCAGAATGGCGAGCTGGGGCGATACAAGTGAAATGGAATCATGAAAACCCTTATGAGATTGCCCTGAGTCACGATAATGCATTTTATATATGGGATACTAGAAAGGGTGCGTTGCCGGTAGTGAAAATTGAAAACGCTCATGACAAGAAAATTAATGGGATAGATTTCAATCAAGGGTTGAAGAATATTATAACTTGCTCCAATGATGGTACAATAAAGTTCTGGAATTTGAAAAGTGATGAGGCGACAAATTTCATTGCAGATTTTAATTACTTTGACAGCGGATCCAAAAACACGTTGCAACCGAGTGTGGTTGTCGAAACGAATTTTCCAATTGCAAGAGCTAGGAATCTACCTTTTGGTAAGGATATGGCATGTGGAATTATGCCTCTCAAAGGTGGTGATAATGCAATTCATTTGGTCAATTATGACGATGCATACCAAGAATACTTGAATACGAATAGACCGCAAAGAATATCTGCGGAGTCAGTGTACATGTTCAAGGGCCACCGAGGACCGATGAAAGATTTCCTTTGGAGAACAAGGCATGAAAATTACGAAGGTTTCGAATCAAAGAAAAAATGGAAAGATTATCAATTGGTAACGTGGTCGTCGCAAGATTATGACTTGAAATTATGGGCTCATGATGAAAATATTTACAAGGGTGTCAATTATGATCCAACGTTTTTCAATGTATTCAAAGAGGAACTGGAATCAGAAGCCTCAAGACCACACACACCAAGTTCCGATCGTTACTACAATTATGAAACTTATTGTCGTGATCCAGATATCACAATTGACGATATAACCAAGACTAATGGTGGAGATCTACTTTCGGCAATGACATTATCATTAATTGCTGAGAAGCACAAACGACCAACAGACGAATTCACGCAATTGAACCATTTGAATTGGATATCGGGTGTGCGTATGGGACATAATGGTCATGGAGATCGTAAACAAAGCGAGTCAACATTGGAAGATGACGGACCAAGTAATTTGGGTGAAGAAGTCAGTATCGTGGGTCACAAATTTCCAAAAATACGATTTGAAAAGATATCTGTTTCTACTGGGGAATTGGTTATTAGTTTGAAAGGACCAGTGCCGGTAATGCAAAGCAGTAGTATGGAAAAGTCGGATTCTACTGATGCAAATGAGAACCTAGGTATTGACTCCATTATTTCATTACGAGATAAAAGTATCGTTAGTGAAATTGATAAAGAAACTGAAAAGATGAGTCACAAAGACGGCAGCATTAAAAACGAAAATGTGGATGACCAAACGAAGGATGATCCGTCCATTGAACAGAAATTGGTCTTTATTAGACTTAAGATTGATTTCCCAGATGCTTATCCTTATCTAGAGGCTATTGATCTCGACAAAACGATATCACCGAAAAGGTTAGCAAAATGGCAAAGACAAAATTTGATAAAGTTTAACGTTGAAGAAACACACGAGTTGTCCAAATCAATCAGAGAATTAATGGAGAGTAATTTGAACGAGATTTCACAGTTTTATGCAAACAAGTATCAACGGTTTTGCTTAGAACCATGTTTGCGTTACTTAATGGGTGAAAAAATTGAATTAGATGATGAAGAAATCATTAGAGAAAACCGTGGCGAAAGGGATGATGACGGAGCAGAAGAATTTATCCAGGAGGCTGGAGACGAGGCGTGGGTTGATGACTTGATCAACCAACAACCTGATATTCCAACTTATTCATCCGGTGAAGAAGAAGACGATAGAGATCATAAGCTAATCCCAGCCATTACTAAAAACGATCATAGCAGTACGATTACTGATGACACAAGCAACTATTTGAGTACAATACCAGATGCTGTTGAGGCTGAAAAATCGGCCAATATCCCCCGCAAACGAAGTTTTGTGGACTCAACTCCATTGCCAAATGGTTGTGGTGTTGTGTGGTCTCCTACAGGACAATTGGTTTGTTTCTTCATACCGAAATCAAAAAATGAAAATGCAACAGGAGATGACGATGATGACAGTGATGACAATGAGGATAGAAAAGGTTTACAAAAATTTAATATTTTCCAATTCACTGATGGTGGAGCCGGAATCAAGTCGCATACACATGCACACCATCATAGACGTAACAAATCCAACTCAATCGCTTCTGATTCGGGTTTCAACGATGGAAAAGAAGATTCTGAGAATGACAAAGCTAGCGCATCTGACAATTCTAGTTTCAACGATGAAGATGATAATGATACTGGATCCACATCGTCATCAAATGATAGTTTTGCGGATGACTGGGACGAAATGCTACTGAATGATGCACCAAGGCGTAGAGTGCAAGGGTTATTCAAGACCAGTCTTGGACTTGGGAATAGATTAGCTGAAAATGACAGCAGTCATAAATCCTCGTTGAACAGGTTCACTAGTAATGGAGGAACGGGTTCAAACTACAAGTCGTCGACAAAGGGATATTCCAAGAGAAAACTCCTTGCTGATGCGAATAAAAAGAATAAGAATATTGTTGGTATATTTGACTTTTCCCACTTACTTCCTGACAAATACGATCTTGCACGTGAATATCGAGTACTTGGAGACTCGCCAGAAGTCTTGGCTGCTTATAATTCCAAGGTGGCATTGAAGTATGGTCTCAAAGAAATCAGTGATGTATGGAAAATACTTGAAGTGGTTCTCATGAAAACTGTTCAAAATTCAGAGAATGTAGGACCTTATATGTCAGGTAATCTTCTACCAGCATCGGTAAATCCAAATTTTGGAACGGAGATGATTCATCCAACATCATTTTTCTGGAATGACCATCCATTTGGAAGTACTTGGCTTGTTAAAGAGATTTTCAATTATTTTGAGAAAAAGAAAAACGTGCAAATGTTGGCCATGATGTCATGTATATTGTACGAGAATCCTAACAATTTGAAAATGGCTGGTGAATCGGTAAATGTTCCAATACATACCCCGTACCAAGCACTACCACAACCTTCAACTGTGCAACAACAAACTGCACGAAACAGCATGGTCTTTGGGTATATGAATCAGTCTGTATCGGGGGAAGACCTGAGATTTGACTTGCGGAACTCCTCGGTCCTGAGTACTAGGAAGGAATCACAAACATCCGGCTTGGTTTATGCGAAGTCAGTTACATCTTCACTTGATGCAGAAAGTGTGATAAATGGTTCGCCTGACAAATTTAAATATTTAAAGAAAAACCTTAGTTCAAGAGTATATCCATCAACAATGGAAGTATCCAATAATTCATATTCATCGTTATCAGAATCATTCATAGAATCAAACGTCTCAACTCCAGAAAGAGGCTTGAGGATTTTAACCGATAAGACAAACAAAGGTATTCTAAAACAACAACAACAACAACACCCATTTACGTTGAGGAGGAGCAGAATGAAACCCGCACCTGTTGTTACTATTGAGATGCAGAATGTCGAAGAATTAGATATATATGAAAACATAAACACCAGACCCTTGTTGGATTCGATTGAAAACGATAAATTGATCCGATATCGTGAACTTTATGCGGAAATGTTGTATAATTGGAAATTACCTATTGGCAGAATCAAGATCCTCAAGTTTAATTACTCTGAATTGAAACTGGAGGATGATTCATCAACCACAGATATCCACAAGTGTCGAATTGGATTGAGAAGGAAATCACGCCAACAATTAAATCAGGATTACGTCAATTCGATTTCCACAATCTCCACTGGTCGTCCGAATGCTTGGAACACAAGTAAGAGACAAGCTATGAAGTATTGTAATTTGTGTAGATTGGTGGTGACGAAGAATTTTACGTTGTGTACGGTGTGTGAACACTTGATGCATACTAGCTGTGCTGGTGAGTGGTGGTCTACTGGTAATGAGGAATGTGCGAGTGGTTGTGGATGTAAATGTCTAGAGCGTAGCATATAATATATTCTATGGAATCTATGTATACAATAATATCCAACTTTTTTAAGGTTGACGAGTGTTGACAATTTGGTCTTTCAATTTCTCATCCCATTCTTTAACAAGAGTATTCAAATAGTTCACCACGTCTTCCAGTCCAGTTGTGTCCATTTCTTCTTCTAAAAGATACTCTTTACCCAATCTCGTACAGGCAGAAGCAGTCTTGGCAACCTGTTTTGTTTTACCCAAAGCAGCAGCTATAGGAGCATTAGCAGCAATATAGCCTGATATATTATGGTATGGCGAACCCAAGAATCTCGCGATGTAAAACAAACACAACATACTGTAGTAAGTAAACACGTTTAAGAATTGGAAAAACGAGAAACTAGTAAATATACCTGGATGAACCAAATATTGATCAATATTTTCATCTGTCTTTAATGACTTGTAGGTTCCAAAATGCATCAAGTCGACTAATCTCTTTGAACCTTCATAACTGGCTGGGGATCTCAACAATTGTAAGTCCTGGAAAGACAAGGATTTTGGTAATGCCATCAAGGAACTTATCCAAATCACTTTACCACCATTTTTCAACAAATGTTTAATTTTGTGAATGAAATAATACGGACCAAACACATTGGCTTGAAATACTAATCCCATGCCATCGGCACTCTCCACTCCAATTCGTTGTAATTTGTATGTTGGATTGGTGACGGCTTCAATTGGATTTTGCAACACTTCGAGGGTGGCTGCTTTCCAATCTATGCCACCATATACCCCTTGTGCAGCATTGATGAACAAATAGTCAATGTGTCTGTATCGTTTATTTAATTCATAATATGCTGACAATATGGATACCATGTTGGTGAAATCAACCAAAAGGTAATCGAACTCGACTTTATTGACCTTAGAAGGGATTTTCTCAATGATATATTGTTTAATTTCATTTATGACGTCTTTGACTTTGGGTAAGGTTCTGGAAGTGACAACGAGGGTGATTTCTTTGTTGTTGGGTAATTGTTCTAATAAACGAACAGCAATGTTGAAACCCAAGTTGGATGAGGTTCCGGTGATCACTGCAACAGTAGAATCTTTAATGAGAGACATGGTGATGTGTTATGAAATGAACTGTTGAAAGAGATGGATAGTTAGTTTTTCATCTGAAACTTTTATTTTTTTTTTTTTTGTTGTTGTTATTTAGGTCTTGGTATAATGCATGTGTGTATTAAATTTAACCAAGTCGTATAAATTTCCAAATCCGGAACGACAGCAGGTGCGCAATTAAACGAGAATTGCTTACACCAGCCAAAGATCGTTCCAACCAATATTCTTTCTAACAGCGTTCGAGAACCCTTCATTGTACTTTACCCATATCCTCGATGTCTTGAACTCTTCATTGGTTTCCAGATTCTGATTATTTTTACTACGTTCACTTTGGACTTGGGAATTGACTTCCTCATATTTGCCCTTGAAGAAATTGACACTTGATCCTTGTTGGGCCCTCTTGACCTTTTGTTCTTCCTCTTCCACGATATTCTCTTCTTCCAATGGACGCTTAGCAGCTTTTCTCAACATTACCAATCTATCCAATTCCGCTGTCACCAAAGGAAACATAGCTTGACGACGAAATTGAGTCTGTTTGGAAGCAGATGCCTGTGGGATGGGTGCCAAGTTATTGTCAAACATTGTAATCGAATCCCAATTTGGACTTATTTTAAGCGACACCAAACCAGTTTCTAAATCTTTCAGATTTTCCAACGATAAATCAAAGTCTTTCACTAAACCAGCTATTTTCTCTACCCGTTTCTTTTCCATTTCATTCAAATCTGATTTTAGTCTGGCCGAAAAACTTGGTGACATGATTTTGGCTAAATTGGGTAAGAACTCAGTAGCTGAGTTTTCCGGGTTGATACCTAATGCTAATCTAACTTGTACTGGCAAGTTGTCTGTCATTGTTTTTATTATGTGCTTGTTGCTCTTTAATAATTCGTGATGTTCGAAATCCAAATTTTTGGCATTTGGAATGAGCAGCTGGTTGTGCTTTTGCGGGTTTAGCTCACTGAACAAGGACCACACCTTCAAACCAAGTAATGGGAAGTATTCGCTTGTTTCACTGTGTTTGCTGAATTGAGTATAGATCCCCACCCAATCATTAAACTCACTTGGCTTGATCAAAGAATCATCTTGGTAATGGACCACATCCAAATATCTATCAAATACACCCTTGAGGACCTTATCGAAAGTACTGGCATTATTCGTTATCGCTTTCCCATCCCCGATCATAAAGTTATTGAAAATCTGGTCAAAATTTTGCTCTCTGGAAAGCTGAGGATCTCGTTTGAATAATTTATCAACCATAGTAAACCACGAAAGTTGTCTATCCATGAGTGCGCCAGAATTGGTTTTCGTATCTATTGTCTCAACTTTCCTGCTATTGAACTGTAAATGATTAATACAAGCTCTGATATCAGAATCACAAATTTCCACAACATCCCCAATTTCTTGGTAATCTAACCCTAATTTCTCCTTATTATTGATGCCCATTAAGTGGTCCTTGACTGATTTGACAGAATTTCCACCAAACTTCGCTCCCGATACTGATTTTGCAGTTACCGGTTTTCTAAATGCAACAAGCTCCGATATGAGACGAAGTTTATCCATTGGGTTAGGACCAAATCTGTTACCTTGTTGGGAATACACGTCGTTTGCAATACAAATTATTGGACGATTCAATAAGATATCTTTCTTCTTTGACTTTTTCTTAGACTGATCGGCTTCATTCATACCCAGTCTCTTCAATTTTTTATTGAGTGCTCTCTGATCAGACTGAACCAAATCGTTTAACACCTTCACCACATCACTGGCATTTGCAAGTGAGTCAATTTCGTCAATGACTAAACAAGAAGGTTTTCCCTTATTGGAAATACTATTTGAGGTGAGCGCGTTGATTATCTTGAGTTTCAATGCCGCTGATGCATTGGTATATGCAGATGATCCACTGCCACCACTTGAAGTTTGAGGTAGAGTGTCCATACTATTTGACGCATTCAATTCCTGAACGCTGTATCCCATTTGATTGGCTAGAATATGTGTAGTGGTAGTTTTCCCAATACCAGTGGGACCATGAATTAACAAAATCTTTTTAAACGGACGACCAAGGGTATCAGCATTTTCCTTGTTGTGAATTTCGTCGCCAAATACAGTATGCGACCATTTCTTCAACCAATGCAATGCTAATCTATATTGTTTGTCATTCCCTGCTGAACATAGTTGAATAAAGTTATTGGGCTTGTATTTCTCGGTCCATATTTGTGAATGTGAAGGTTTCTTGAAAGGTGTAGTAGTAGTCGATAAGGCCAGCTGTTCTGCATGTTTCCTTCTTTGTTCCTTTATGGAATTGCGCAAATTGGCTCTTGAAGTTAATGAATCCATGTCCATATACGATCCTTTCAATTGCGATTCATCGATATTTTCTCTACTCAATACCCTTGGTTCAAGTTTGATTGATTTGCCAGAGAACAATTTGACTGTCTTTTCTGGATGATACACCGGGGAATAGTTAATTTCCTTTGCAGTGGTGGAGAAGGACTCAGAAAACTCATCATGCTGGTTGTTTTGTGCTTCATATGTTTTATCTCTTGATTCCAATTCTAAGTTGGTGTTGTCTTCTTTGTCAATATTATTTTGGAACAATGATGACTGAGTAAAATCAAACATGTTCACATCTTCTTCGGTTTCTGTAGGTTTCGAAAACAAACATGAATTATTGAAGTCAAATTCTAGATCATCTTGTTCGGCCACAAGTTGAGACTCTTCCATAGTTGTCATTGTCAGTTCGTTATCTATGGGTCAGATTGAGGAAGTAAGATAGAAGGAAAATTTTCAATAATCAATCTGGTAAACAGTACGCGTCCTAAAAAAAATAAAATTGGTAGTATCATCATCACGCGACAAAACCTAGTACGACATTTTTATTTCTACATATTAAACATTTCTCTGATACTTCTTTATTCATATCCATTACATATATATATATATGTAAGTATGTCTAATACAAAAATCTAAAATCAGCTGAGATCTTAGATCCATCATTACCTTTGCCAAATTCCTTTTGCCAATCCATGGTTCCTCTTTCGATTCGTTTGTTCAACACCATTAATCTGATTCTCAAGCCGATGGCAAAAGCAATAGAGGCAACGATAAAACCACAATTACAACAGAAAGCAACCAAGTAACGTGGGGCATCGCTGGATGGGTACAAGTATGCGTTCCAAATGGAAGTGGAGTTACTCAAACAGTTAACCAAGGCAATGGCAGCCGCACGCTTGGCTGGTGGACGTGGACAACAGTTGGAGATCCAAGTAAGGATGACAACGAACGCACAGTAAAGTGAAGGAATCATCAAACACATACTGAAATAACGGGCTCCAATGTTCAACAGCGCAGCTGCAATTATGAATGCTGCTAAAGAAAGCAATAATGGAATAGTAATGTGCCAGAATCTTTCACCAGTACGATCAGCATGCTTGGACCAAATAAATGTTGCAAAAACGGCAATAACATATGGTGGGGCAGTTAAACATAAAGTGGTAGTTCTGTCAAAGTTTAATGTCTTAACAACGGATGGGAAGAAGTTGGTGACACCACAAGCAGCAACCAAGAACGAGTGGGTAGCGACCAATAACCAGACTTTGATATCTTTACAAGCATGCATGAAACCTTGCCAGTCAGATTCTTTGGCTTCTTTGTCAGAGTCATTAACATTACCAAGATCTCTTTTCATTTTCCACATAATCATATCCTTTTCTTGTTGACTTAAGAATTTAGTGTTGTCTGGATTGTCAGGTAAGATGAAATAAGCAAGGGGAGCAATCAAAACTGTAAGACCACCTTCAAGAAGGAAAATATATCTCCAGCCGGAAACGCCAGCTAAACCATCCATTTCCAAGATACCGGCAGAAAGCAAACCACTGAAAGCAGAACTAATTAACAGCCCAGAATATAAAATGGAGTTTCTTAAGGCAAGACTCTTTTTATCATACCAACTGGATAATATCATCAAAGCACCTGGGAAGAAAGCAGATTCAACAACACCAAGCAATACACGAACTGCAACTAAACCTCCAAAACCTTGTACAGCTGCAGTACAAGTGGAGATAGCACCCCATATGGTCATAACAACGGCAAGATAAGCAGATGGTCGTCCCAATTTGTTCATTAACATGTTTGAAGGAACTTGAAAAAGAATATAACCAACGAACAACACCGACAAGGCAATTTCGTATTGGTTTCCAACCAATCCCAAATCTGATTCCAAAGTCCCCAATCTTGCATTCGCTATAGCAGTTCTATCGATATAATTCAAGATATAAAGCACAATCAAAATTGGTAATATTCTCAAGTCGATTCTTCTGGTGGTTTTTTTATCAAATGCTTTTAATTCTTCTTGGGTCATATGTTGAAGCAGCTCTGGGAGATTAAAGTATTCCAATTCATTGATTTCTTCGACCCCAAGGTCAGTTTCGGAAATCTTTGGTTTGATTATTTCTTCATACTCAGTAGTGGTAGGTTTGTTGATGTCGTAAGCTTCGACGTGTGATGAGAATGCTTTATCTGAAGACATGGTCAATAAAATACTAACTAGTGTAGCTTAATACTTTAGAAAATTCAAAATAAAAAAATGAAAGGAAGTTATTAGACAAATTGCCGTCAATTTATAGCTTTCCATCTCTGGAGATTTAAAAGGATGGATAGCACAATAACATGCTCTTGAACACAGAATTTCATACTTATTGAGCAGAGTCCCTCCCTGTTTTTCCTTTTAGGTGTTACCGTTTTGTGTCTCAATGTGGGGGATACAGTCAAATCCCTATTGTCAAACTGTACGCGCAGAAACTCAGAATCACTCAGCAATACTCCACGTATGGTTCAAAACCTGTATGAGGTGGGGAAAATCTGGGTATCTGTTTTTTTTTTTTACTCCTGACAAGATGGAAAACTGTATGTTAGAGCATTTCTTGGAAAACGAACAGGGGAAAGTGTGTAAATACATTGCAAAATTTTCTTAGCCAGGGTGGTAGATGAACTTTTACGCGTCGCCTTGGCACATCAAAATCTGTCAAAATTAGCTCCAAGAAGGCTAAGGTCGGATTGAAAAAGTCATTCCCCATCGTCCCGCCCCCAATATTTTTAAATTGAAACGTACTATTTCTTCTCACCGCAAAGGGAGGTTCTCACTCTTCAGTGTTCATAATTCCCATACAAAAACAAAAATAAACCAATCACCCTTTGCAAAACATATTCCCGCACAAAATTAGAAAAAATGTCATGATTATGTGAATATTGCAGGTTTTTTTTTTTTTCCCCGGCTGGAAAAACTTACAACCTCCAAGAACAATGGACTCAGAAAAAAAAAAATTAGTTTATCCGTGTGGGGGCGGCTAAGTTGCAAAAACTAAAAGGAAAAAAAGAAAAATTTACGTGCTGAGTTGCGATCCCCCAAATTTTGTCACAATTTCTACCCAATCATCATAAAGCTTCAGGTTAAATATTTGTTGAGCACGGTTTGTAACCAACTACCTTGTGTGTTTATGTGTTTATCCCCCAGGTAGTTCCCGGTGGGGTAGAACAATAATAAGGAATCGTAACCGAATTCGCTAAAAGTACTATTTTTGGGAGAATCATTAGTCATGGTAGAGAGATGACCTGTCAATATACATTTTGCCAAGCAAGAAAGTTTCCCGTCTCAACCTTCATATGCAGCTTTAATCGGTATCCACCGATAAGCGCTGCAAAAAAGCTAGTCATTTTCGAAGTATTTTGGATTAAAAAATGCCGTAAAAAAAATTAGACCATTCTATTGTTCTATTTTCTCATCCTCCATGAGATGAATGTGTGATTTCCGATTTATAAATAATAAATCAACAAGAGGGGAGGGCTCTCGAAATTAACTTTCCTATTGTTCCAAATATCTGGAATTTAATTAGATGCCATCTTCGCATGATAAATAATACGATTGTTCCAGTAGAAGCAAACATTCCTGTAAATGAATAAAACCGGGGATGATTGCATTAGCAGCAATCTCCAGATATTCCACAAACCGGGAAACTAAATGAAACAGTTATCAAACCAAGAAACTCACATCTACCACCAATAAGAACTCGTTATTGGTCACTCCATGTGTTACTAATTACATTAGTAATTGCAAATTATGCGGTTTCACAACAAAATTATTCATTCTGCGTAGATTGTTATTGTCTTAATTTGGGGGAATTGGTTTTCAAGCGTTTTTAAGCATCAGATTGCTTTTGGTTCCAAAATCCGGAGATACCTACACATTACATGATCACGTGCATGCAACTCGGTTTATTTTTTTTTTTTTTTTATTTTTCGTC